>CM055816.1:54885654-54920578 GCA_029582265.1 Zoroaster sp. YZ-2022 | reverse complement strand
AGTGCTACATTCACATAATTGCCGTTCTGTGAATCTTTGAGGGATACCAAATGTAGCAGGGGGGTTCAATTCGGGCCGACTAAATCGAGTTGAAGATGGGACGGGGTTCTGCCACGAAACACGGTCGTTAAATCTTAATTGTAGTGGAACAAGTGTAATGCAAAACATACTGGCAATCTGATTGATCAACTGAGGATAATTGTTGTTTATACTCGCTGTGGCCCGATGCACTATCAACCCCCCCCCCCTTGCACATAAAAATCACATGAGAATTGTTCATCTTCCACAAGCCCCTCGACAACTTTAGTTATTGTCTCTATTGTGTTCTTGGATGAACCTGGTGTGGTGTGATCAAGAAGGCTCCGCAGAGGCACTTTTGCTGATGGAAATGTTATGCTTCTCTTACCTAATTGTATGATGGACGAATGTCCGCAATTTTGCTTCAGATCATACAGGTTGATAACACTGCAGTGTTTAGGAAAGAGAAGCAAAACAAAATGTGTTTGGTCATGGTTTTTGACTGGCCTAGAAATTAATTTTCTGATCTTGGCAGGTTTCCACGGAGCCATCATTGCAAACCGAAGAACACGTTTTAGATCAGGATTTTGTCTGTCTGCCCCCATGTGATGCTGCATTAAAGAAGTTCAGTTTGTTCGTTGAGTTAAAAGTTAATGTGATTTTTTTTCCTGCCGTGGCATTTCTGAATGGGATTGCCAGTCGTTTGGGGAAATCCTGCAGTGTATTATTGCTGTGATGTACCTGGCACAGATTGAGGCACAATGATCATCATTGGTGTCGCCCTTCGCCAACAAATGCGCAATGTCATCAGGAATAATAATAATAATAATAGCTAGAGAGAAGTGTTTGTATTAACAAACACTAGGTGTTTGAAAGTGACGGTAATTGGTGATCTCATCAATTGGGATCATTGAAGAAATGTGACGTTATAGGATTCGTCAAATGTGTATTTCGATACAATACATCCATGTTCAAATTACCGCAATAGCAGGAATGTTATTTTTCATTTTGCGGTTGGCATCGGAAATGAAGATCAAGTCATTTTCATGACTGTTCATATTTCTGAAGTCCTTCACGATGTATAATATCAGGTTTTTAATTGACATATGAATGTTTGAAATATTAAATATTCCACTTCAAGTTTAAACCGGAAGTGAATGTCTAATCAGTGTCATGAATGTACGCAATTCTTGGGATTTTCACGATCTACTAAAATCGTACAAAGATTGTGAATTGATCTTTTGTTGTTGTTGGGACATAGTTTTTTGAAATATTACAGTTTGTTTTATTCTCCATAGTTCAAGATACATGACTCAAGATTCAAGATTCGATAATTCATGTTTGATGTCACCAGGTGGCGCTGTTACCTATGATGACGTCATCAATTGAATATATTTGTTAAGATCTTTCGTATGAGGTGTAGATAGTAAACAAATCATTGTTTTGTTAAGGAGTTATGATTTTATGAAACAATAAAGTTGTAATTTGCATGAAGATTGAATTCAATCCTGGAAAGCATGTCGTTGTTGAAATGATGACTCTCGTGCAGTTTGTTTATTGTCACCAATTTAGCATTATTGACATAGCCAGTTATCTGTACCATGATCAAGAAACACATATAATATTGTGTTATAGGTACACAGAATACCAATGGAAAGAACAAACAAAATGGCTAGAATTTTTTCGATTCCATTCTTGGTTTGGTAAATAGCAGTTATTTTTTAATAGTTTAAGTAAAACGCCATTTCACAATAGATGTGTGTAACTGTGGTATACAGTTTTGTTCCTATTGATGTACTGAACAACATGAATGTGTTTTGTGTAATACATTGAACCACTAACAATCAATTCAAATCTTTAAGATCTTTATTAAGTTTAAAGTAAATCAATTTTAGAATACTTTATTATTTCGTCCCATTGTTTGTTTATCATTTCGCCTGTTTACATGTACTTTATGAAAGGTGAAAACAGTATTAAATTATAGTTTTGCTTCTTCATAAGTTGATGTATTCAACAACCTTTATTTGTTTTGTGTTATGTGTATGTACATGTTAAATTATTTAATTTTTAAATAAACAAAGTAGTTAACTGTTTAATAATAATATACAAACATATTAATCAATAACCAATGCTCAGTTTCACGCCACTGCATACTATGGCATTCTGTGCTTATGATCATCATTTACCACTTACAGGTTTGAGCGCTGAATTTCTGCACTAGCTGCGTACATGGGGAATCCTTAGTTATGCGAAGTACACATGTACCCAGCCAAAATTCACATGCTACATCACTCTTAAAATACACTTATGCAAGCACCACCTATTTTTGCGCTGACTTATTGCTTATAGTAAGCAGCGCTATGAAACTGTGCCAAGATATATTTCTTCCTTTTTACATATGATGCCGGAAAAAGATGTTATTTGGCTGTGAACCTTTGTGAAATCAATATATCAAAATCCAACAACATATAGTAACTCAACACCCAAACCTGAGGACTCTGAAGTCTGACGTCATGCCAGGTATAGTTCATTTTGGCTGTAAAATACCAAACATTAAAATCAATCAAGCAAAACATGTCCTTGGATTTTGACGGATTTTGAGTACTTTAGGGTTATTGTAAAATCAAAAATAAGTACAGTTGTCACCTGTGTTTGTCCCTGCAAAGTATTTCCCATCTTTATGGACTCTGTTGGAACAATGGGCCGGATAAATAAAAGTTAGCAATTGCTTATCTAGTAAAAGCTCAAGCAATAGCAATTGCTTAACAAGTAAAAGCTCAAGGTTAAGCAATTGCTTAAAAATGTATAAATAACCTTCTTCTTTGACTAGCACCTGTTGCTTGGGTGGGTTAGCAATTGCTTATGGGTATAATAATGATGGGAGGTCAGTTCCGATTAGCCTAGTGGTTGTATATGAGGCATGTGTTAGCAACATGGATGCTGCCGAAGAATTGGGGAGTGGTACAAATAGTGAGCAATCTTTGAACGAACTGTTCGTTAGTATAATCAAAGAGTACCCTGTTCTAATAGAGAAAATTCAGTTGCCGGGGTAAAAGACATGAAGGCAAATGCACTTAAAAGCACAACTGTCAATTGCTACCAACACAGGTAAAGCCATGGATGAGAAGCAAATTTTGAAAAAGATAGCAAACATGAAAAGTCAAGTGAAGAAGAAAACAGATGGAATGCAAACAGGAAATAGGAAGATTGTTTTGGTTCCATGGGAACAAAGATCTGTACAACATCTTCAAAGGGGATGAAACCCGACTATTACGAAAGATGCCATGCGCCATTTCTGCTGGTTTCAAACCAAGTACTTCGACTGCTGCTAGCCACTCCAAATTTTCAAAATTGAACCGAAATAATTTCCGGTATCTGGTAGGAGTTGACTTCATCACGATGTATTCTTTCATTGTACACCTTTTTCATGTTCCTTACATGCATAAACTCAGCCATGATGGCAGGAGTAATGCAACATGCAAGTGTTAGCAAATGCGTAAGCTCCTCATTTAGTATCTTGTAAAAAATATTAGCAAGTGCTACAAGTCATTAGTAAAAGGTCTGGTTTATTTATATGCTTCCAAGCAAGTGCTAATCTCTCTAGTAATTGCTTAAAAATCATAGCAATTGCTTTTGCTAACTACTGGAAGCAATTACTTGCAAGTAATTGCTCACTTTTATTAATGAAGATTTAAGAAAATGACTAGTAAAAGCAATTGCTACTTTTTATTTATCCGGCCCAATGACATGTTCTATACAGCTCGTAATAAAATGGTTGAAATTCAATCATGCATGCACAATTGACAGTGATTTGAATGAAAATTCAGCTGAAAAAAGGTTGCAGTACAAAGCATTGCTTCAATGACATGTTACACATGTAGTTTTCTGTAAGAACTCAGTTATGGAGAATAATGGAGGACCAATTCCATATTAAACTCTTGCTCTACCCTTCTAAAACAATGGACATTCATGTTTCATATTGCTCTTTGAATATTCTTTTCTTATTATGAAACAGCCATCAATAGATTATTGGTCTTCTCGCTGGTGCATGCAACATGTGAGCTACAGAAAGTGGTTGTGGGAATTACAGCCTCACTTTCGTATTTATAATATCGTGAATATATCGTAAATAAGCCAATCTCGTTTCCTAAACACAAGTCTATGGCCTATGGAGATCTGTCTGACCATAGACAACTGATCGAGTGTTGGAGTGTTGGAGTTATCTGAAACCAATGGCATAGGGCTCATGTAGTCTTAGTTACTACCAATGAGATAATTTAGGACGATAGGTGGCCCGGCAGCAGAGCTAGTTACCAGTTCCTTTTCATCGTTTACTTAATTCTATGCATAAACGCACGATATCGAGAACAAATAAAAAGGACCGGTTAGTTTGCTGCCACCTAGCGTCTCAAAAGTCTCCCATTCCACGACGGCGCGATCACCATTACAGTTTCCTGACGTCACTTTGAAGAACTGCTGTCTGTCTGTCTGAATGTTATATATGTCTATAAATATATATATAGGCCTTGCACAGCGCCATCTGTCAGCCGACGTCAAATATATTGAAGATGTCGAAGTTTTATATATTGAGGACGAACATTTCATATAAAGGACGTAGATTGGTCCCTTGGTTGAGCACAAAGATTGAGCCTGCTTCTCGGTCCAGCAAGTCCTTGACGTCCTTTATAATATGACACTTTCGTCTTCAGTATATTTAACGTTTGTTTTCAATATATTTGACGTTTGTTTTCAATATATTTGACGTCATGTCCATTATATCGGCTGTTTTTTGTCCTTTATATATTATTCATATATTTGGTTTTGGTCATGTATATATGTGACCTGCTCTGGCAAAACCTGAAACTTCTCGGCATTTACCATAATGCGTAACTGCCATGAAAAGGTCCAAAACTGACCCCAGGGACCAGTTTGAGGGACCAGTTTTCATGTCACCATGAAGAGCATTTTCTCGAGATTTTGTTGGAAAAAAGAAAAATCCTGAAACGGTGTTGGGAACATTGTTAATTTTCACGATAAATTGAGGAGGTCACTTTTGAAAATTGGGTCCTAGTTTAGGGTTTTGCCAGAGCCAGTCACATATGGCTTTGTAAATAAATATATGTGGGTTTGCACATTAATATATGTCTTTGACATTAAATAATATGGTTTTGCTCTTTAATTTTTAGTTTTAGTCTTATTTTATAAGTGGAAATTTAGTCACGTGCGGCTCTTCTTACATGACATAATTGTTTACATTCTGCAGATATAATTAAGGAGTTATTGCTCGATGAACATGATCGGCGGATTAGGCCATACAACTTTCAAATCATACGCGTTGCAGTTCGGCAAGTTTTTTTAATATTTTTTTTGGTAATGTCAATTGTCAAAGAATTGGACTTTAAGAAAAGTAGAGTATAAGGTATTACAACCATACTGGGCCCTTGTTTGTTCCGTAGCCAAATGCCAAACAGAAATCAAACGCACTCAAGTATTCACAGTTACAAACACACCTGAAGACATTGATTAATAACCAACCAGCTACTCAAAAAGAGAATTTCTACCTAGAATCTTTACTCACACTGATTTACTTAATTTCAATAAAAGCAACTAATTGTTTCAACGCTCACTCTGTGATTTCGTCTGTCAAAACATACACCTGGCTAACTGTCAAAGTATGTCCAGCAAAGCAGAACAATAGAGTCGCTATTTTTAGTCAAAGCTCCGGACTTAATTCCAGTCTCACTTACCCACAGCCACTGATCTCGAGTACCGACATGGCCCTGCTGTAGATGCCTTTATCTGTTAGGCACCAATAGGCAACCCTATATCCAGTCATAATAATAGAGATATAGTGGAGTACCAACATGGCCCTGCGGTGGATGCCTTTATAATAATAATAATAATAATGTGTGGACTTATATAGCGCACGTATCCACCAACTAAGTGGTGCTCAATGCGCATTCTTTTACGTGCATTACACAACACACGGGACCTACAGCTTTACGTCCCATCCGAAGGACGAAGCAATTATGGTTAAGTACCTTGCTCAAGGACACAAGTGTCACGACCGGGGCTCGAACCCACACCCTGCTGCTGGCAACACCAGAACTTGAGTTCGGTGCGCTAGACCGCTCGGCCACGACACTCCATTTTAGGTACCAATAGGCAACCCTCTATCCAGTCACAATAATAGAGATAATAGTGGAGTACTAACATGGCCCTGCAGTGGATGCCTTTATTTATGAGGCACCAATAGGCAATCCTCTATCCAGTCATAATAATAGAGATATAGTGGAGTACCAACATGGCCCTGCGGTGGATGCCTTTGTCTGTTAGGCACCAATAGGCAACCCTCTATCCAATCATAATAATAGAGATACAGTGGAGTACCAACATGGCCCTGCGGTGGATGCCTTTATTTGTTAGGTACCAATAGGCAACCATTATATCCAGTCATAATAATAGAGATATAGTGGAGTACATGGCCCTGCGGTGGATGCCTTTATTTGTTAGGCACCAATAGGCAACCCTCTATCCAGTCTTAATAGAGATCAATGATCACAGCTGCAGAATTCTTTGATCATCGGAGAATTTTGGGGTCAGTTCCATCAGGCACACTTTTACATTGGGGTCAAATATCGGTTGAAATGTACATGTGCGTTACACCTTCCGGTAAGAGTCAAAGTCAGCGTATAACCCAAAGTAGCCTAATATGCTACGCCGACTTTGATAATTAATTTGGTCCAATAAAATACAAAAATCAGTAAGACTTGGTACAATAATTATGTGCTACGCCTGTTAAAGTGCAATAGCCCCCTCTTGTGATCAGTAATAACTAGTTGAAGCTTGTATAGGTAAATCCAACATGGCGGTCAGCCGTATGCATTCCGTAGTAAAGTTATGGTGATTGAAAGAGATAATTGTTGGAGGTGGGCCTTAGAAATTATGACTACTGACAATGAAAATAAACACTTTTTGAAAGAAATATGACTGAACACAATGTAAGATAATTATTATCGATTGTTCATCCAACGTTATTTAATATTGTTTAAACTTGAATCTACAAAAAAGTAATAATCAATTATTCTGATTCTGTACCATTAAACTGGCTCAGTAATTTTGAAAATAGACCCAGATGTAGATAAATATTACACAGGAACATTTGCCAGTTCATTTGGCAATAATAAGGGAATACAAGTTGTTTTCCTGCAGTCTTTACCGCAGGATAATGGCAGGTTTGGGCGTGGCCACGGGAAATAAAATCGTCCGTGGTAAAGCCCAATACCGGCAGTCGCTTGGTCCTTTATTGCCGGTGGGCCCGCCCAAAACTGGTCATTATCCTGCGCTAAAGACCAAGTATCAAACTTGTATTCCTATAAACGCCAATATCGATTTCGTTTTCAAAGTTGAGTAATTTTGGTGAAGAGAGCTTAGTGAAAATGGGCAAATTCATGTTTTGGGGACAGACGAAACACTGTGAGTCAGTCAGCCTGTCGGGAACCAATCTTCGTCTCTCTGATTGGTTCAAAAGTGCGTCACGCATCGCACACCGGCTAAATAAAACAGCTGGTGCGCAACGCACAAACACGCTACTTTGATTTTTGTAAGCTATGTCTTTACCCCAGCAAGACTAGGTTTTGTTTTTTTCATTCTTATTGTTCCCCATCCGTATTTTCTAGGATCTTCAATCGATTTTCATAAACGTACACGAACTTACATAGGTCACCGTTAGGGGGCGCTATACCTATTGTTGGTAATTTTCCTCATTGTTTTTAAAAAACAGTATATTCCCAATAATTTTCTTAATTTTGGCACAGATGTTACCTTCAATAATGTGACGTCACTTAGATCACCGCTATAACTAAATTAAGTCTTTACCAAAAATATGACTTTTGAAAAGGGCAAGAAAATTGTATATTGCATTTTAACGTTATGGCGGTCGTATTGGATTCCCAGAATGCATTTTAGCAAAATTCTAGCATTGACCACTAAAAAGTAGAAATTCAATTGGACCTGTTCAAAATAATCGGTTGCTATAAACACTATGAACACCCATTGCATGAACCCCAAACCGCCCCTTATTGCAACCCTATGGTAACCCAATGTGTACTTTAATATCAATTACATTCATATCAATTAGGTAAATATAAATTATGTTAGTATAATAGCAATTACTGCCGCTTCCCTATATTGGGCTAATTATATTGGCTAATCTACTGTGTAAAAACCTTTTGTTAAATGTTTAGTCCTTTCACTGATGTTATATTTTTCGTAATGGTTATTTTATTGGTAATTAGTTTTTCGTCTGATCATTTTGAATTTCCTTCTAGAAAGGAAAACAGGTCCTTTTAAATGAAATATTTCAGCAAACAGTTGTCAGAAACTTGGTTTAACAGCAATTAAGATATCAAAATAATCAAGATATCAGCAATCAAAATCAATTCAAGGCGGTACCCATCATTACTGAATTTATTTTGGGACATATATGTATTTACTTTTAAACAAGCTTTCTTTTAATGATTATTTTGTAAAATGTGTAATTATAATGTCCCTTGCTCAAGTTCAGTAGCAACAATTATATAGACTTGATCTCATCCTAAGTCCAGTGCTTAGCAATTACAAATGCTTGTTGGAAATAATCATGGTACAATCCGTGAATTTACACGATTACTGCGCGTGGTGGCTGTGAAACAAATTGGATTTGTTAACAAAAGAGCCTTGGATAGTTGAAATTATTTAAATCTTATATTCATGAAAGTGAGCTCACACTGGTTGTCTAATAGGTGCGTTTATGTAGTCTGTTATACTATTTAATATGACAACGGATAATGTGTAACACTGAATGGTGGTCGGGGAATAATACCATTTGCAATGACCAATCATCGTTACGTACATCGCCTTGCTTACCAGGTAGTACACGTTGTTTTCAATTGTTCGGGGGGTCCTTTTCCAACCTTACTATGTTTGCCAAATGGTGTCTACCATCATTTGTACCGTAGTCAACCGTATTTATTATTACAGTTTTGTATATGTATTTATATTTTCATTTATCGTTGTAATTTATTTGCATGTATGTATTTGCATGTGTGAAGTCCACCTAACGCAGTATTAAGTAAGACTAATTGCGGTGACACCATGTGGAATCTCAATTGAGTAGTAATTAGTTCTGAAAAGAACTGGGGGTACAACTCAGTATTGTTCTAAATAACGAGTTGTGCTCCATAATTTGTGTTAATACACAGGTTCTGAGTAAATAAATCATTCATTTATTCCTAATCCTAGTCATTATTTGACAAAACAACGGGTCTTTGCTCCTGATATGACTTTCAGGGCTACTTCATAGTCGGGGATCGAGCTAGGTCTACTCATCGCCAGGAATCTGGATCAGCTTATCACCGGATGATGCAAGCACATTCCCCACGATGTGGTCGCAGGTGAGCAATAGCGACGCAGCCGGCTCATCCGTACTGCCCTGGATCATCCCTCTCTGCAGCGGGTACTCCTCGACTCTAACATCGGAGTCGGTGCCGTAGACGCCATTGAATTTACCTTTAATGAGGTACCTGAAAAAATTAATAATCATAAATTGATACAGCAGTGTTCTCATGAGATGAGTGGAACGCATTGTTTTGTCCCATTTGCGCTTTACGATGCATTAGTAAATTATTTAGTGAAGTATCTCATTTGAAGGTAATTCTATTCCCTTTTAATAGGAAAATATACGGTAGGTGTATATTAATTGCCGGCGAAATAAGGAAATTGTACAGGGAATCTGCATCTTACCGTAGTTCTCCGCCGTGCATCTTGAAGACTTGGTTCGCCAGGTGACTGATCGAGTAGAACCATAACCAATGACTGTTGTACTTCTTATCAAACCAAACGGCAATGTAACCGCTGATGATGACGTCTGCCTCCCACTGCACATCCATCTCCCGCACGTTGACAGTGAATACCGCCTAATGGAGAAGTATCAACGTTTTACACAAGCTTTTCACTCCTTTAACGGTTGTTAGTTTTCACTGAATGCGGACAATGGGGTTTTGTACAATGCCCTAGACTCTGAGAATGGGTGCATGTTCACTGGCAGAGAGCTACAACTTGCACGGTGTAATAGAATGAAACACCGGTGTTAATTGATTGACTAAACATCTTTCATTACTAGAGTCGACAATACACAGTTGTACCTTACTATTCGAGAATTTAGTCAACCAAGCTCACTGCACACTCAGCACTCAATCGGGCGTACCATGACTTTTTTCTAAAAGCTACATTTGTCCTTTTGTGTAGTCCATGGCCAAGTTTTTACGCTTGGAAATAATGACTTCAGAAAATTCTAATTTTAATAACGTGCACCCCCATTAAACTCACATAGAAACCAATGCTTAATACAAAATGTTTTTAAAAAATCATTTAAACAAACACTTAGAAATCTCCCAAAAAAATTTAATTAAAAAATTTTTTTTTATTGATGTGGATAGTCCAGAGGCCTGTCGAGTGATATTCTCATCCCAATGGAAATCCTCTACAGTAGTGAAAATCCCCACACTGAAAAGCATCCATTTTGCAAAAAGGCCTTACGCTTGGAAGCAAATTAGGACCACTTTTAGGATAACTTTGTTTGAAACGTTCTGGTCAATACCTTCACACTTGTTTGTGGTGCTACTGTCATCGTAACCTTGGAGCTGAAAGTCGTTATTTTCGTCTCGGTCTTCCTCTCCGTATTTTCCGAGCTGAACTTTGTACTGAAATCTCCACTAACGCCGAAAATCGGTGGCAGACCCACAGTAAAAGAGCTATTACATTCCGTGACAATCATGTTTGTCATCGACAAGGTGTAGGTATCTTCACACTCGGTCTGATATAAACAAATTAGAAAGATGATTAATTGATTTCTATTCACCACTCAGCAACAAACTGAACTACACCTTCATGAACATTTATTTTTCACAACGTTTGTTACATATCCTGTTCGTAAGTCGATACGCAATACGCGCACGCATTGGTAATGCGCTTTTTCTTTTTTTCTTTTTTTTTGGCTAATTCCGGTTCCAAAACTAGCATACTGTTTTGTATAATTTAAGCTAAATTTCTTTATTTTCACGTTCTAAAGCGATTCTTGAGGCAGAAATTATCTTGAGTCTTTACAACACATACGTTCAATGCAAGTCCCAAGCTGTCTAATTTATTGCATAAATCGTTAAAGAAATGGCTCATCAAGGCATTTCCAATGGGCTTTTGATGATCGTTGGAGCCAGCACGCGTGAAGTGGGCGTAGTTCATGTTCAAATTAAGTCACACTTACCACCAGGATAGAGCCTGTGTGACATAATCAAAATGTATACATTAATCCGATTGGTGCCCCCAACTGAGAACTGTGCCCCCGCATGCTCACCTGCCCAGAATTCGGACCCCTAATAAAAACATAAGTAAAGACTGTTTGCGGTGACACCACGTGAAATTTTCAATTGGGTAGTAATTAGTTCTGAAAAGAACTGGTGGTTGCAACTCCACATTTAGATCATTTAACTCTGATTGTCTTCAGGAGAAAGAAAAACACAATAATGACCTTTAAAATGTGTCTCAAGTTCCCCAATAAACTAAATAACACAAGTTACGCACCTTGGCTTAGCATAATTGTATACTCAATTGTACACAATTGTAATTCGAATGTCAGCGGAAAAAAATACACAGGAATAAACTCACAGGTTGTTCGAAGTTTACTGATTTGTCCGTGGTTTCTGGATTGTGGAACCACTCTGTGTGGACAGGACGAGGTTTCTCCACGTCACTGGTCACCGCTTTGTATCGCACATTCTCAACTCGCACTTTGATGCTATATCTAATAATATACAGTAAAATATATATAGTAACAATTAATTACCCGTTACTGTAGTCATCGGATACAAAGGAAGGCTCTTGCCTGTATAAAATGCAATGAAAGGTGGTGGGAGTGGAGGTTGATGGAGATTCCAATCCAATGACCGATCCTGACCGTCAACCCCGTCCTCACTGAGCAAAGCCTTTTTAGTTTTGAAACTTGAAACAATTTCATAATGCCAATGCGTGAGTTCGAGCGCATGTGATAGCCTATAAAAGCTTATCGCGGCTGTCAATCAGAATCCAGCACGTTTTTGTTTCGTTTAAGAATGATGTTATCTTTCAAAATTCGTTATCTTTTTTGTAGGTCGTGTTATAGCCAAACACGAGCTATATATCTTGAAGCGAATAGCCCTCATTATTATCCATTTATACTCGGACTCATTAATGGATGAAACTCAAGACACAACTTTGTGAGGTTTCGCCAAAGCTTAAAGGTCCTAGGAAATAGAATTTTTTAACAGTGAAAACAATAAAGTATACCTATTGGAACATATATTTGTCATTTGTCTATTTTATCCCCGCCCCTTTGCACCATTAAAAAAATAAATTCTGAAATTAGGGGGGCGCCACGCTCCTCCCCTACCTCCTCATTATCATATTATAATCCGCAAATCCGTGACGTAGACCTAGGAAGGTCCAGCACTGCCTGCGATGAAGTTTCAGTCAAGTCGTACTCAAAACCACTGAAGTTGATGTGTCATATTAGATCTTCTTTTCAGCTAAATTTAGTAGATATCCCACATTTTTGGGAAATGCCTTGTAGGTGTGTTGTTGCTGGGTGTAGCAACACCACAAAGGAAGGTGTCAGCCTTCACCGATTTCCACCAGACCCTAAATACAGGCGAATTTGGACGGCGAGTGTGAAGCTGACCAGGGCGAAATGGTCCAGGACCAACGGAGCACTCTATGATATGTAGCGCTCACTTTGAGCCAACATACTTTGACCGGGGGCTCCAGGCCAGTTTGGCATGAGATTTAAAGCCATGCTGCGCCCTGATGCAGTACCAACAATATTTCCTTAAGTCAGAAAGGCCAAGAAACGTCCAGAAAAGAAAAGAGTAGCTTTCTTGAAGCGAGAAAGTCTCAGGGTAAGTTGCTTTGTTTTCCGTGTAACTTACATGTGTATGTGCACCCACAAGCAATAGGCTTATTACTAACGTTAGAGGTCGATTGTTACACTTCGCACACCACATTAACGCTAAAAATGTCGTTTTCATTGTGAAGTCACTGAAAGATGTCATTGTACAATTCTTTGACAATGTTAATTATATGTGTGATTTTTGGATCTTGTTTCAAAATCATCGAGTGCAGAATTATGTTTTGAAACGGTCATAACGACGGCTTACACAATTCACCAATGACTCCTGGCCATGTGTATCCATGCCATTGATTCGACAGAGCCTTGCGCTTCGTTTTACAGTAGAGCCTACAGTACAGATTTATCGGTGCTATACGGTCATGTTTACTATGCAACTTACAAGTCGTGTGCACATACACTGTACATGTGTACGTTGCGCACAGTTATGACCCTTTTATAATCCCACGGTTTTAACCATGGAGCAACTAAACACAATGGCAACATTGGTGCCTAACATTAGAGCTTAGTTTATTCATGGTTTATTGCTCTAGGTCTACGTCACGAACAGCGCCACCGCGCGTTGGGCAGCATTGAAATTAGATGAGGCAATTTTTGCAAAAAATCAAATTAAAAATAATTAGCCCAATCCAGACATAAATTAAACGTAAAATCGTTTTTTATTCATATCAATTGATAAAATAACAAAAGAAAATAAATAAGCACAATTTGACTCTTCCTAGGACCTTTAAAGTAATACATTTTATTATAAACTTATTCGCCAGATACCGAATTGGTTTGGGCAAGCTGGCATCAAAAACATTGGGCTAACAGGCCCAAAGAAACAACAGATACAATGGACACCCAGGTCCAACGTACATGTACGTAACTACCATTTGGCACCCAGGCCAACCATTAATGAATGGGCACCCAGGCCCAGGGAGTAGTATGTGTGGCGTAATAGTGTTCATGCGTTTTGCACGTACGTACGACGGTCATTAGGCTCTTGGCCAATGAAAAGCTCTGCTTTGCTGACTCCGCCCCAAGCTCCAACCCCCTCCGACCGTCGACGTCTATAGAATTTCACAATGAGTCCCGTCTGCCATTGTTCGATTTCTTTCACTCCGTTCATTTGCAACGAAGGTCGTCAAGAAGACAATGCCAACTTCATTGAGTTGTCTGCGGCTCTGAGGTTAGGACTCTTTCTGGTGATGGTGGCGTCATATATTTTTTGCTTGCCACACACGTTTTCCTGTCTTGTTGTTGTTTTTCCTTTTTCTTGGGAGAGTTGGATCGGATTGGATTAATTGAATTGATTCTTTCTCGGGCAGGGGTGAGTGAGGTGGTGAGGTGGTGGGGTGGTGGGGTGGTGGGGTGGTGGGGTGGTGGGGTGGTGGGGTGGTGGGGTGGTGAGATAATGGAGTATTCGAATCCCAAACCCATCCCTGGTCGTTACGACACTGATCAGCTACCAGTGCCTAGTTGGGCTGGGATTGACAAAGTCATAAAATCCCGTTGAATAAATCCCGTTTGGTTGCTATAAATTTAAAGTATACTTGTGTAACACGTTTCTGGTTTTCTTTTCAAGAAAATAAGTTGTCTTAAACATCTATAAAAGTTACATTTCTAACATTGCTGAAAGAGTGTTATTGTAAACAATGGGAAGGTTGAATGAAGTTAAATATTGTTCAATTTTTGTCATTTATTACATGTCTTTACCCAGTGCATGCCAAAACATAGCCCAGGTTGGACGTCGTCTTTATTGCAGTTGTGTGCAAAACGGAGGAGTCCAACCTGGGCTAGCCAAAACAGTAAAATCTGGTTTCCATGGGCTCTGTATCCCTCTAATATCAGACGTCGCTCTTCATTATTTACAGGTAATCGGACTTGTCTGTGGGCCATGGCGAAATGTGTTGGTCTCACAGACGTAGATAGGTGTACACCGTCCACTAACCTAGATGAGAGCAATTTGCATTGACTCATCTACATAATGATTATGTAAACTGAAAGACGTACCTAAAGGTTGTGAGTCCTTTACTTTACATTTGTATAGACGACGTACCATTTGAAAAGACTCCCGATCCTTTAGGTACGTCTTTTATATTACCTTTGTATAGACGACTTACCATTTGAAAAGACTCTCTATCCTTTAGGTACGTCTTTTATATTACATTTGTATAGACGACGTATCATTTGAAAATACTCCCGATCCTAGATTAGCGGAAGTGTCACACCTGTCTACGTCTACGTCTGTGAGACCAACACATTTCATCATGGCCCACAAACAAGTCCGATTACCTGTGAATAATGATCAGAGCGACGTCAGGGATACAGAGCCCATGGAAACCAATGGGGTCTGGCTGTGGATACTTTATTCAAAACTCCAACCAGAAGAAGACATCGTTCAGCATTATCTCAGAAGAAACGCGATCAAGTTAAGGAGAAAGGTACGAGAAATAATTAATCGGGATATTGGCAGGTATAGAGCTGCCACGAAAATGCTTTTGATTGTTATCTGACTTTTTTATTACAGGCTGTTTAATTATAATTTATTTTTATTTTCAGAAAAAATTCAGGTTCCACATACATATATACACGTAAACGGGAATTTACAAATAATTACAAACGAAATAATTGATCCTTTCTGGGATGGCATCGTAATAATAATTACACTGATAGCAATTAGACAAAACTGCGTCTAATAATAGCAGATAAAAATATACATCATACCAAATTCATTATGACTATGAGGACTGGCCGACTGGAAGAAGAGAATAGAATAAGAATAAGACGTAGGCCTACGGAATAGACAACAAGTAATCGTGCTATTATATATTTAAATAAACTTAGGCCTACCCACCAGAAGTACCGGGAACATGCGTACGCACCCCCAAATTCCACAATAGTCGAAGTTCAGATTCCTTTTTTCAAAACGAAAATCGAAAAAGAAATATTGAAAAAGCCGCCACTTAAAATCCCACCAGTTTCAATATAGGCTATATTTCAAACTTTTCTACCCCCTTCTGTACGGGTATGCATGAATATTATTAACAAAATGTTTAAATTGTAAGTGCCAAGATGTACATTTTATCTTATCTTTCATGGTTCTTAGTAATGTGGGAGGCTTGGAAGGGACGGAAACCACAAGATTTGTACCTTATGGGAACTGTTTCAAAAACGCCCCTCGGATCCGTCACTGATACATAATAGTTCTTAGTGTCAGATCAGACAACCATTGAAGTACTTAGGCAGTGTGTTAAATCTCCATTGTTGCAAATCCACGAGTGAAATGAAATTGAACAATCGGCTACCGGACCATTGTGAAATTCTATAGACATCGACGGTCGGAGGGGGTTGGAGCTTGGGGCGGAGTCAGCAAAGCAGAGCTTTTCATTGGCCAAGACCTTAATGACAGTCGTACGTACGTGCAAAACGCATGAACACTATTACGACCAACATTGTGGGGGAGTTTGAGGAGGAGCAATGAGGAGGAGCATTTATGCTCCTCCTCATTGCTCCTCCTCAAACTCCACCACATTGTTGGTCGTAATACGCCACACATGATTGAAAAAAAAAATTATGACGTCATGTCAGTATTTAAAAAAAAAAAAAAAATTATGACGTCATTTCGGCCAAGTGCAAAATCTCCGCCTCATTCCAAAACTGCACTGTGGTGCAATGTGGTTCTTGCCGTTACAAACTGCACAAAATTACTGAAAATCACTGCAGACAAATTGCACCTCCACCTATTATAACTGCACACCTCCACGCGCGCGCACGCGCGCGTTCAACTGCAACTCCAAAAGGAATGATAAAATAGAACAAATATATGCATGCTGCGCTTGCGCACTACTCCCTCCACCACACAAACTGCACACCTCCACCTTTAAATTCATCTCAACTTACCCGAAATCATCAATATGCATGCTGCGCTTGCGCAGTTGTGTGCAGTATTTTGTGTGCAGTGGTAAAATTGTGCTTGAAAAAATATATATATATATATAAAATTGAAAAATCAATTGAAAAAAAATTGAAAAAAAAATTTCAATCATGAAAAATTTCAATCATATGTAGAACAAATCTGTCATCTTTGAGGCAGTGCAGTCTGCAATTTGTCTGCAGTGATTTTCAGTAATTTTGTGCAGTTTGTAACGGCAAGAACCACATTGCACCACAGTGCAGTTTTGGAATGAGGCGGAGATTTGCACTTTGTGGTGGAGGGGTGGTAACACAATTGTTTTTTACTTGGCCGAAATGACGTCATAAAAAACAATTTAAAAAAAATACTGACATGACGTCATAAAAAAAAATTCAATCATGTGTGGCGTATTACGACCAACATTGTGGTGGAGTTTGAGGAGGAGCATAAATGCTCCTCCTCATTGCTCCTCCTCAAACTCCCCCACAATGTTGGTCGTAATACGCCACACATACTACTCCAGGGCTAATCAGACCAGAACCAAATTGTATGGTCAAAATATGTGGCTGACAGCCATGTTTGTGCTATGGAAGATACAGCACATCCCACCCCTGAGGTACATAAGAGGGAGTGGCTGACCCCTTACAAAGTTAAAATCACAGTGTATTACAAAACACTATCAATATCAGTAACAATATCAGTAACAATAACCATACCACTAATGACACATGTAAAATCATGTGCGTATTAGGAGTTGGCTGTCTTCGAATCCTGTTAAAGACGCCACACGTGCACAGCACGCCCCAACAGGAAGAAGAAAGCCCACCACTCAATGAATGTAACCAATACACTGGAGTCAAATCTTTAACACTGAATGCGTGATGCAATGCATGAGACAAAATCAGACAGGAGTAAATTAGTACCTGCAACACTGAGGTGGACCCCATCGTATAAAAATAGTGCATGATTCCTCCAGTGAAATTTGTCATGGGGCAAGAATGAAGCCCCAAACAACCTGCAACGAGAACGCGCCCACCTGTTAACCGACCGGCGGACATGTTCCATGGCCTCTTGATCATTTGCCCCAAAGTAAAATAGGCGTGGCAGAATAGCTGACCACACCAGCGTAGTATGGGGGTAATTGTGATGACAAAATTGCATGAAATAGGCAATGCGCTGCCTCATTTGGAACATGTCTGTACAGACCATGTCGTTTGTACCATGTCGTTCGTACCAATATGAATAATTATAATATCCGGGTATCGTGACCTCATAGAGTGTAGCAAATCAGGGAGATCACACAAACCAGCCCCACCCTTGCCTTTCCAATATATCCTTACAGGAACATCCAGCGGTTGACGAGCACGACGAACAATTGAGTCACCCACTATCCAGACTGTTGCAGGACCTAATCAAATAAATATATTTCGCCAAAACTGTAAATTGCAATTATTTCCCAAAAGGCAAAGTATGTGGGCGGATATACTTAAGAACTACTTGTGAACGCCAACGACCCAAATCTTGTATGTGTGACAAAGGAACCCCTAACGCAAAAGCAGTTGTTGCTGCCCCAATCCGAAATGAATGGGTTTGGAAGTTTTGCCCTATGAGCCCCAAGTGTAGTAGTGCTTGTTTAAGCACAGCACTGAATTGAAATCTCGTCAGTGGACTCCCATCAAAATGACAAAAGAGTATACCCTGTTGTTTGGGGCGCATCATGACAAAAGCATGCAATGCTTGGACTGGGCAAAGTTTTTTGTCAGTATAGCTTGAGCTAACTTGATGACTTGGGGGGGGGGGGACCCAACTGATTTGTCTTACTGCAACGGAATGTAATTTCCACTGAATGGCCTGCCTGTTGAGTAAAGCAGAAACGAATGTCTCCTACCATGAGGACGGACTTCTGCACAGTCTGTTTTGAATTTGCTGTAAACTCCCCAACCCGCATGAAACCAAAGAAAGCAGAGAGCATTGCTGCTTTGAACATGGCACTTTCATAATGTGATGTGCACACTAATGGTAATGATTCAATTATGTTTAACAAAATAGGCAGTGAAATTGGTACTCTACTGTCACGTTTGGGAGTATCCCGACGGGCGCCCTCAAGAAGTTTGGAAATGATGAAATCCTTAGTAGGGTCTGGCCAACCATGAACTTTATGAAAGTGACCCACCCCTGTGATATAAGTGGTAATTGTTGATGGCGCCAAGTTATGCAATGACAACCAGGCCAGAAATTCCCGAATCGTTTGAACTGACGTTGGAAACAGGTTTGCATGCTGGCTTTGCTGCAAAAACCGGGAAAAAGCATGCCAGCCGCAGGTATACGCCTTGTGAGTGTTTGATGCCCATGCCAAGGATAACAAACGCCTTATCTCTGACCCTACCATACTTGGGGAAGAAAAGGTAAGGGGGTCATGTGTGGTGCTGCTTGAGGTGCTACAACATGAAAACGCTCCACCTGAAAACGTGAAAGAGAATCAGCAATATTATTGTCCACCCCTGGGACATGAACAGCCTTAACCCTTTCAACCCCAAACGTGCCACCTGTGCTCAATGTGGAATGTATGTTCTTTACCAAAGGGACGCTATGTCACGGGAATTCACTACTCTTTTGTTCCCAAGGCTCCTCTCCGGCACAACGCCTGAAACCTGTAACTGAAATGTAAATAGCGCCCTCACTTGACGTTGGCATGATTAATCAATCGCAGGACAATGCGCGCGTCAGTATGAATGCTTTTTTAGCGTCTCTATATAAAGCTGTAGCTTTTTCCGTGACCGCCGACGCTCACTTAGCTGTTTACAGCTGACAGTCGACCATAGCCATGGATGACGCTGAAATTATTGACGAAATATTCGCGGATAGTGGTTCAGAAATATCCGATGACCAGTCCTCCTCATCCACATCAGAAGAAAGTGAAGAAGAGTTTGTCACACACCCACCAAGGTCATCAAATAAGCAGAACTTCAGGTAGGCCTTAACTAAGACGTAGGCCTAGCTGAAATACTTTCACATAACTGTTCCAATTGGCTAACGTTACTGATTACAAAGAGCCAAACATGTTTTGTATACTTATGAATGTAGGCCCTAGGCCTACTTTTATGTTTTCTAAAGGGTGTTGGTGAAACTGAAAGTCGGATCCTCCAGACCTACATTGTAGTCAGACTTTCCTGGATCCTCAGAAGAAAATGTTTTTCTTTCAAAGGAATGATGGATGGAATGGCATTTCAAAGAATTAACTGTTCAAGTAATTTCAAGAATTACCTTACACGTTTGAATGTAGGCCTAATTAACTTAATTTGCCAAATATTGCAGGTGAAATGGGCTTCTTTTTTTGTAGGATGGATCTAGTAAGGTCCGACTTACGTTGACATTAGATCCGGGGAATCTGGGTTTACAATTGCCTTTCTAACGAAATTCATAATAGCATATTTGAATTAATCTGATTTTACTATGCAAGAAAAGACATGAATAAAATCACAAAGTTTGTCCCAAAAGGGTGTGCAGTATAAATGCAGAGTCGGCCTAACTTCTGAACTTCTTGCACCATATCAAAGTGAATGAATGATGAGGATGTCACTTGCTCTACCGTAGAGCAATTGGCATCCTCTAACAAGCATCATCTTTTGATCTATCAAAAGAGCATTTAACATTTCAGTGCCATCTAAGGTTTCGAGTCAACTCTGTCCCAGGTCAACTCGGTCCAACTCGGTTAGTGTTCGTGCCCAAAAACGTTACAGCACCCTCTTCGACCAAGAATACAGCCTATATTTACTTTAATTGGCTTGCGTTGTACCATCTGGACAGAGTTTACCTTGGACAGAGTTGACCTGCACCCCATCTAACCATATCGAGTGTATGATTAGATAACACAGGAAGGTCATACAAATTGCAAGCACCTGGTGTGCTGTCATTTTCAAGAAAAGTGGGACTATGCATAAATTTCCGATGATGGTTTTGCTGACATTGCCAAAAAAGTAAATAACCGCCAAAAGCTCATTACACCCCAAATCATACAGTGCCCTCCAGTAGTATGTTAAAATGCCGTATGGGGGACAAATGTATAAAACTGAGAAAAGAATCGGGAGACGATGTAAAGACGCCCAATTATTTAAATAGGGTACATGTGACATCATAAAGAATTGGTGACGTCATAGAAAATAAAAAAAAGTGGACATATAAAAATGACAAAACTAAATAAGATTATCTGTGAGTATAATAAAGATGGCGACAAAATATGAAATAAAGAATAAGAGTAACTGCGCCTTGCAGTGGCTTTTATGATGATTTAGTTTTACCAACTAAAAGCCACTCGCAAGGCACGGTTACTCTATTCTTTGTTCATATTTTGTCGCCAATGTATACTCAGAAGATCTTGTTGAATTTGTCATTTTTATATCACTTTTTTAATTACCTATGATGTCCTGAAATTCTCAAGTTATGATGTCATACCTCATTAAATAATTGGGCGTATTCGTCTCCCATCTTTCAGTACATTAACTCTTTGTCCCCCATACTCTGTGTGTCAGCCTATGTCGCATATCTGAAAAGGCTAATGTTGTATTATGGTATCATCAAGAAATGTGCCTTAATTCCACTTAAGCACCATCATACATAAGTTTCTTAATACTCATACTTCAGGTCTGGATGGCATAAAGCAAACTCCTCCTATACGAAGCGACCCCTATGAACTTTACTGAAGAGACTGGATGTACTGAAGATTTCAGTAACCTCTCGCCTGGGCAGATCTTTCAACTGTTCTTCTGTCAGGCAGTCTGGAAGTTGATGGTGACAGAGACCAATCGCTATGCTGATGACCAAACGCTGGGTGCAGATGCAGCCAATCATCAGCATGCCTGGACTCCAACGGATATCCCTGAGATGATGGCATTTGGGCCTTGCTTCTGTGTATGGGCATCAACAAAGGCCACGCTACGCCATGCACTGGTCCAGGTCTGAAGTTCTGCGAAGTCCTGTGTACTCATCAACTATGTCTTGCAACCGATTTGACGCACTCCTGAGATTTTCCACGTTGCCAACAACAGAGCTGAAACGGATGATGACTCTCCCGTGACAAACTGTGTAAAGTTCGCCCGCTGCTTCACATTGTACTGCCATTGTTTCGTCGCATATATAAACCTGGACGAAACCTCTCGCCAGATGAGGACTATGATAAAGTTTAAAGGCCGCATCGGTTTTAAACAGGTACATGCCACGCAAGTCTGCTAAGTTTGGATTGAAATGTTTTCATTGAACGAGTCTGAAACCGGGTACACATGTGTGCGTGGAAGGTGTTCACTGGTTCAGACCCATCGTACCAATTGCAGACATCCTCAATTGCTTATGCAGCAAAAACCATCCATCTAACCTTTCAGCATCTGGCAAAATAGTCATGGAACTACTGCAGGACTCGAACATAAGGGACATTTTGTTTTCATGGACAATTGGTACACCAGCCAGCTCTCGTCCACAAGTTGTCACAGCTAGGGTTTGAGCTCGTGGAACAGTACGATACACCACCCAAGGATTCCGGAGAGTGCAAACCCAAAGAAGTTCCGCATGAAAAAAGGCGATGACCCGCACTTTTACACAAAAGCAGGGCAACTATGTGTTGTTTGGCGGGATGCAAAGCGTGTAACTCTTCTGACTAATTATGGTGACTGCAGTATGGACACTAAAGAAATTCGCAGCAAATACAGTAGTTCCACTGGACTGCGTGAAATCAAAAAACCTGTTCTCGTCAGTGATTATAATAAATACATGGGTGGAAGTGATCTAGCATCGCAACTGTGTCGATATTATACACCACCATAGATAGCTGAAATGGTGGAAAAGAATTTTCGTGGCCATTCTTGACATCTGTTTGGTGAACGCTACTGTCGTCTACAACCGAATTCCTACAAACCAGCACTTGACGAGCTTGGATTTCCGCGTGAAGGTGGTCAATGAACTGCTTTTCCACCTGGAAGCACAACCGAGCAAAGCACACCAATGAGCCCATCGTGTCTTTCGGTAGACATTATCCTGGGAGAAGTGAGCCCAGCAAAAGGCGCAACTGTGTCGTTTGCAGCAAAAGCGGAAACAAACTCGTATGATTTGTAAACAGTGTCAAAGCCAATGTGTGTCTGCCATGCTTTTGAGAAGTTTCACAGTGTGTGATAAACATTTTACCCACTTTAGTTTGGTTTGTGTCCCCCCCCCCATTTCAATGTTGCTCACCCAGCAAAAAATGCAACTGTGTCATTTGCATCACTAAAGCCAAGCGGTAACAAACTCGTATGATTTGTAAACAGTGTTAAAAGCCAATGTGTGATGTTTTGCTGAAGTTTCACAGTGTGATAAACATTTACCCAATGTAGTTTGTATTGTGTCCCCCATTTCAATGTTGCTCCCCAAAAATGCAACTGTGTCATTTGCATCACTAAAGCAAGCGTAACAAACTCATATGATTTGTAAACAGTGTTAAAAGCCCAATGTGTGTGCTGCCATGCTTTGAGAAGTTTCACAGCGTGATAAACATTTACCCAATGTAGTTTGATTGTGCCCCCCCATTTTCAATGTTGCTCACCCAGCAAAAAAAATGCAACTGTGTCATTTGCATCACTAAAATAGCCGGTAACAAACTCGTATGATTTGTAAACAGTGTTAAAAGCCAAATGTGTGCTGCCATGCTTTGAGAAGTTTCACAGTGTGATAAACATTTACCCAATGTAGTTTGGATTGTGTCCCCATTTCAATGTTGCTCACCAACAAAAATGCAACTGTGTCATTTGCATCACTAAAGCCAAGCAACAAACTCGTATGATTTGAAACAGTGTTAAAAAGCCAATGTGTGCTGCCATGCTTTGAGTTTTCACAGTGTGATAAACATTTACCCAATGTAGTTTGGATTGTGTCCCCCCCCCCCCCATTGCAATGTTGGTCAACCCGCAAAAAATGGAACTGTGTCATTTTGCATCCTAAACTAAGTAACAAACTCGTATGATGATTTGTAAACAGTGTTAAAAGCCAATGTGTGTGCTGCCATGTTTGAAGTTTCCTGATAAACATTTACCCAATGTTTTTTGGTTTGTTTCCCCCCCCCCCCCATTTCAATGTTGCTCACCCAGCAAAAAATGCAACTGTGTCATTTGCATCACTAAAGCCAAGCGGTAACAAACTCGTATGATTTGTAAACAGTGTTAAAACCCAATGTGTGCTGCCATGCTTTGAGAAGTTTCACAGTGTGTGATAAAACATTACCCAATGTAGTTTGATTGTGTCCCCATTTCAATGTTGCTCACCCAGCAAAAATGCAACTGTGTCATTTGCATCACTAAAGCTACAAACACGTATGATTTGTAAACAGTGTTAAAAGCCAATGTGTGTGCTGCTTTGAGAAGTTTCACAGTGTGATAAACATTTACCCAATGTAGTTTGGGTTGTGTCCCCCATTTCAATGTTGCTCACCAAAAAAAATGCAACTGTGTCATTTGCATCACTAAAGCCAAGCAGTAACAAACTCGTATGATTTGTAAACAGTGTTAAAGCCAATGTGTGTGCTGCCATGCTTTGAGAAGTTTCACAGTGTGATAAACATTTACCCAATGTAGTTTGGATTGTGTCCCCCATTTCAAAATGTTGCTCACCCAGCAAAATGCAACTGTGTCATTTGCATCACTAAAGCCAAGCAGTAACAAACTCATGATTTGTAAACAGTGTTAAAAGCCAATGTGTGTGTGCTGCCTGTTTTGAGAAGTTTCACAGTGTGATAAACCCCCATGTAGTTTGGATTGTCCCCCCCATTTCAATGTTGCTCACCAGCAAAAAAATGCAACTGTGTCATTTGCATCACTACTGCCACTCGGTAACTAACTAGTATTATTTGTTAACAGTTTTAAAAGGCAATGTGTGTTGCCATGCTTTGAGAAGTTTCACAGTGTGTGATAAACATTTACCCAATGTAGTTTGGATTGTGTCCCCATTTCAATGTTGCTCACCAGCAAAAATGCAACTGTGTCATTTGCATCACTAAAGCCAAGCGGTAACAAACTCGTATGATTTTTAAACTGTGTTAAAAGCCAATGTGTGCTGCCATGCTTTGAGAAGTTTCACAGTGTGTGATAAACATTTACCCAATGTAGTTTGGATTGTCCCCCATTTCAATGTTGCTCACCAGCAAAAATGCAACTGTGTCATTTGCATCACTAAAAGCCAAGCGGTAACAAACTCGTATGATTTGTAAACAGTGTTAAAAGCCAATGTGTGTGCTGCCATGCTTTGAGAAGTTTCACAGTGTGTGTTTAAATATTTTGATTGTGGTTGTGGTCCCCCCCCCCATTTGTTGGGCTGACAGTGCACACCAGCAACAGCAAAAAATGAAGGTGGTCATCTGGTGGTATCACAAAAAATGGGTGGGTGGGCATATAAAAAACCTTCATTTAAACTTGACTACTGCTACAGTAAAATCAATTTTGTGCAATTACCGCAACATTCCTTTCACCTGAACCTAAAATATATCACCTATTACGTTTGGGGTTTAGAACCACCCATAAACAAAACACAAGCATTTGTTTTATTGGTCAATATTTTCTTTGTCATAACTTGTGGAGTTATTTGTTGTCATTGCAAGAGTGGCCTTTCATGATGTTGTTGAGTGAGGGCGCTATACACTGAAAATTTTTAAAAAGTCTCTGGTAAAGAACTGAACATGCTATGCAAAAACCGGTAGCAACCAAGGCATGACTGATCAAATATAGCTCGGTATTGAAAGGGTTAAATGCAATGTTAAACTGGAGGCACTGTAGTACAAAAATTCGAAGTAGGTGCATGATCTTGGGGCACTGAGAAGTCTGGTTATTAATTATATGCACAACAGCCATATTATCAGAATGAAAGCGCACCTTCCTATTGCCTAATTGGCCAGCCCAGCATTTTTCACTGCTGCAACAAGTGGATAAAATTCTGAAAAGCAATGGACGGCGGATTACAAAGACAGATGGTGGCCAACCCTTTCCCCAGTCCACTGTCCCCTGAAAAAAAAACGCCAAAACCAATACTTGCCGCCGCATCTGTAAACAGTTCCAACGTTTGATTAGATTCCCACCCCACACCGATAAAAGCAGATACGACATTAAAATTGGTTAAGAATTCCAGCCACATTGCCAAATCCTGTTTCCCCCCACAGAAAGACGTACTCTGTAAGAGGGTTTATTTAAACCTTTGTCAATAAAATTAAACGCCGAAGGAAAAGCTTTCTCCCTGGAGCCTGCCTTACACACAAAATTCAGTGCACCCACTAATGATTGTACTTCTACTAAAATTGACTCTTTCTTTTGCCACCACATGCTTTATTTTTCCCTTTAAGTGTTATAACTTTGCTTAGTGGCACGCGCACCTGCATTTGCTGACAGTCTGATCTCATAACCCCAGATAAGTTATTGACTGCAATGGACCCACAGTCTTCTCAATTGCGAGAGGGACCCCCAGTTTTTTGAAACACATTGCTGAAAACTCAACTAAAAAGTGGTTTACACTTGAGACCATGATTTGTCAACAAAGAAAAATCATCCAGGTAGTGAGTGATAGATGACCCGGAAACTTTAAATGCAAAACTCAGAAATGTGCTAAATTTCTCAAACAGGGCACATGAGATTGAACAACCCATTGGCAAACATTTGTCGAAAAAATTTCCCAAAATGTAAAACCCAGTAACTCATAGTCTGTCGGTGCCACTGGGAGTAGTCGAAGATTTAATATCGGACTTAGCCAACCATGCCCCTTGACCCACGTTACGAACTAATTGACTGCTTTATCAAAGAAGCGTAACGAACGACATTATACATTTGTCCCGTCATAAAGTCATTAACAGACCCCAGCTGGAAATGAAAGGTGATGTATCAAAACGGTAAGTATTAGGCTCATGTTTGGGCACTAGCCCAATAGGCGAACATTGTAACTGGGGAAATGGAGACCTGTCATATGGTCCCGAGATCCTACCAAGGCTTTGTTCTTTCTCAATTTTTCCAAAACAACATGAGGGAACTCTTTTGTTTAAGGCAGTCAACCCCGGCCAACCTAGAGCCATTATAGCATGAAACACCAGAAGTAAACCCTTTCAAAATACCTGCATCTAAAACATTAGGGTACCAACCAGCATGTCCCCAGTACATCTAGCCTAATTGGTGTTGGGGGCACGAAATGCATGAGGCTGCCCAGATCCCACCCCCATTCCAACCTGTGCTTGCTAACCGCAGCATGCGCTGTTTTCACGCTAGGTGCAGATGGACGAAGGAAGCCCATTGTGCCATTGGTTGCAGCACGTGGAAGATTACTACGGCACACATGTGCACCCTATGACTGCCCTGGTAACACCTGGTGCACTTGTATTGAAAAAACGGCATGCTTTAAATTGACAACCCTTAAAACTGTTGAATGCAAAACAAAGGCCTTGTTTTGGACCCTGGGACCCAAAATTGAACTACTGGATGGGATGTTGTTTAAGGCGGGAAGAATCACTGCTGCCGCAGCAACTGTGAGCCACAACTCTGTGTCAACATACCCCCATGAACGTAGCAGGGTTAGATTCTGCCGCAATCTGAATTGCTCATCATAACCTTCCAACCCCACCCAGGAAATTGAAGGGCTGCTGTAATGGTTTCTGCATATTTAAGCAATTTTCACCCCAACGATTTGGGATGCTTCATGAGAAAGACTGACAGATTGCCACTTGTCAAGGGAGTCAATCTTTTCGTGGTTTAGCAGCCTGCTTCACAACCATCTACCCCACTCAAAGTGAACTCTAGTTCTGGATTGTTATCCCTCAAAGAATTAATAGAAGCTGAATTATCCTGAAACAACAGTGAAAAATCAATGTACATGCCTTGCCAAATCTTTTCTTTTGATAACAGGTAGGAAGTAGGGACTAATGGGGCACAAGAAACTGACTGTTAGCAAAGGCTGTGGAGAAAAATAGATACAATGGTGTACCACACCCATGTCAACTAAAGGCCGCCCTTTCACCTGAAAAACCACTCGAGTAATGTTATTGTTAACCAAACTACCACACCACTTTGGAGCCTGTTGAAAGCTAAGAACAAGAAGGATCATTCAGGGAATGGAACTGTTTTCCTGATGATCCTGGCCACTGTGTTGGCAGTGTTCCCATCTATTAGAATGTTTAGGAGTCATATTTGCGTGAATATTATCACTAAAGGTAATCGGTGTGCTTATTTGGTTTGCTTGCTTGCGCCATGCCCGAGCGCGAGAGGAACACACCAGGGAATTGGCACCACATGACATGAACGGTTGGAAGGGATTACCAGGCATTAGAAGACCCTGCACCATTGGATGTCACAGTGATGGGACCACCGGGGCATCCCAATACAGTGGGTGACATCGACACGTGGGCATCGCAGAGAGGGAGCACACCATGGTCAGCGCGGAAGCTTGCTGCACTGGAAAAGGGTCCGTGCCAGGTGCTCTCACGAGAGATCGCCTGCTACCGGTTTCGGTTTCCGTCCCCAACTTAGCCAAAGCTTGGCCCGGAGTTCGGTTGCCCTTTTTCCGCCGAGGCATTGTTATTCAGACCAGAAGATTTTCTTGTCGTGCCAAATATTTCCAAGTATCCCAATGAACTGGACGTAGGCCTGTTTGTCACTCCAACTCCAAAATGATTGGGATTCCGAAGATTTTGGCGATGTGTGCAGCATGTACAGTCCAAAGTTGGTGGTGTGACCCAAGCCGCCAATCCTTGTATTAATTAATAATTACAGCAATTCCAGGAAAAAAACCCAAAGGGTTGAAGCCGCCGAACTTGGTCCAGCACATTACGTCAACCAGGGGCCTATTATATACTCCACGTGAACTTTAATGTGTTATTCACTGCTAGTAGTAGTACATGTGGTACTCAGTGATTTGTTACTGTTAGTGTTAGTACTATAGTATAGATGACATGCAAATTCAGAGGCAAAACGTTATTACAATAGAAAAGGCTACAAATCACTGCGAATCCATTCGGATAATAACTCCAGGTTCAGTTAATTAAGAAATCTCCCGAGTGAAGAGACAGTGCAGGATCCCATCAACTAAATTTCCAACAACTTTGTTCCAAAAAAAATAAAACAGCATGTAGAGATTCACAGGAAATAAAATTATCCAGCTTGCACAAAAGCACAGCTGTGACAGAATAAGAAACATATGCCTGTGCATTTCCTCCCAAAACCAACACTGGATTGCAAAAAGCTATGCCCTGATTGGTCCAAAAGCTATGAGGCATAATAAGTACTCCACCTGCACTGATTATGGTTAAAAACTCTTGGCTTATGATTGGACCAATTCACTTGGAATCAATTAGGCTTGGATCATCCACAGGATCCCAATTTCTGAAGCAAAGTTGAGGTTTGCACACAGTGGCACAGAGTGTTCTCATAGAATACATTTGCCCATCACTTATACAGGAAGTGTGTACATTTTAAAACAAAGCCATTTAAACTATAACAAGAAGTAAACCTGTGTTTCCCCGAGCATAAATAGTGATCCGTCGTCAAAAAATACATTCATTTGGTGGTCTCTTATTATAGTTACTGAGGGTCAGGGTATACTGCTTCCAGTTGCATTCTTTCTTTATTACCGCTAAAATTATCAATCCGTCGCATTGGTCACTTGTGTACTTAAACTAACGTTAAAATTATTGTTTTGGGCTGCGGAGCGGAAAAGTGTTGAATTGTTTATATAATGGTGGTATCAGGGCTTTATTAAGTGCTCACATGAAATTTTAATGGGGGAAACCGCCATCAATTCATTTCGGAACATAATTATCTTAAAACTATATGTTTATCACCAAATATTTGATGAACAATTGTAATTTTTCGCAAAGCATTTGTTTACCTTTCGTCAAAGAAAGTAACAATATTCTGATGACGAAAGATATTATAAATTAAAATAAAACAATAATAAAAAAAAATCCACAGGTTACGATTGCCGGTAAATTACGAGAATGCGGATGTCACATATGCCTCCATCTTGCCTTTAACACATTGGTTTGGTGAAGACATTTTGAGGGGGTGAAATAATAAAAGTAAAAAGAAAACTGAAATAACATGTCCATACTACGATGGTTCTTCTCCTGGACCAAATTGCCGGGCCGGGGAGAATTTGGATTCAGGAGTGTGGAAAATAAGAGGAAACATACAAACGTTTAATACATTAACATGCATGGGGATATAACACAGAACTTCCCCTTGCCCATCGGATCAGCCCATGCAAACAATTGTTACACAGTCTATACCCTTGCCTATACTCACATATGGTACTTGGACGTTTCTTGAGATGTTTGTTGAGGTGAAATTTTATCGTACCAACTGATGGTTTGACCAGTCTTTTTCTCCAGCTCCTTGACCCATTCGGCAGCCCTGTACTCAAAACTATTCAGCAGAACAGCCATCTAGGAGGACATGTGACCTTAAAACAGTTTTCGACTTCACAGTTGATTCTAAAATTGAATTGGACTAATCACGACTGAATTAAAAGGAATAAATATATCACAATTTGAAATGATTTGTGTACGTACATAGTCATAGTTTTGCAGATATCCATGCTTCTGAGCACTTAAAACAAAACAGGTGGTCTTGTTTTGGAAATACAGAAAAATTGAGTGTACTGTTAAAACATAGAGAGGATCCTTTCTCTATGCATGGGTAACAAAAATATAAATATAAATATAAAAACAGGTTCCTGCTTATCCCTGATATCACATTAAGAACTCGGTGTCTAAGCAGCACGTGAAGTCCCTATGGTTCTCCCTGAACCATATTAACCCGTGAAGTCCCCATGGTTCTCCCTGAACCATATTTGTCACTTAGCGACAGTAGAGAAAAACGAGTTGCCCGAAATTGGTTCTCCCTTGAACCTTTCTCACTTAACGAAGGTTGAGATACGAGTTGTGCGATACGGTTCTTTTCAGAACCTGTATCTCAGCTTCACGTTAGTTGAGATAAACACATGGTGTTACCGCAAACCGAAACGATATCGATATTCCACCATGCAAAGCCTCAAAACTTATACTATAAGACTTAATAACAAAACCCAAAACATTCAACAAGTTTACTGAATGGGAACCACACACTAAGATAACAAGAAAATACCAAAAGTTAAGAGTACTGACTTGTTAAAAGAACAGAAAGTAACTGAGCATTTATGCACAAACCAACCATGATGTTGCATCTTATCCCATTATGACATCACAGATGTGCTCATGATAGGCACATTTTCTCTCAGCATAAAGCACAACTTCGTTTTGACCAGAGCCTAATAATATTCAAAGAGTTGCGACAACAAGTTATTTCTTTAAAACAAGGTTTTGAATTTTATATTAAAGTTCCAATCCACTGATGGTAACTCGAAAAATTTAAATTATCACAGATATACCATGGTTTAGCTCAAATATATGTAAACTATAGATTTACGTTTATATCTGTTTTATGGTTTACATAAAATAACATTTTCGCGTCAACATTATATGATATATAAACCATGAAACTAATTACGTGCAATTCCATGATTTGTAAACCAATAAATTAACAACTCAGTTTCTTTGGTTTATAAACTGTTAAAACTACACGATTGCATTCATGTGTATGGATGGTAGTTAATGAAAAACGATAAATGGCGGGCAATTTCATGATTTATAAACCATAAAATCCATGCGAATAATGTTCCACAAACGATAATATTCACGTTTCATAAACCAAGATCAACCTAGTTTACCAATATTCAATTTGATCCATACTATCATATTACTTTCCGCAGTATCCACTATGTGCACAATTGTAACATGGACATGAAATAATACTTTCAATTTAAGTATGTTTCCTTTTGTATAAAATGTATTATGTGAAAGGAAAATAATACAAATGGTCTTGATACGTAATCTTTTAATCCAAAACACGAACTATAATATAGAAATGTGGAGAATGCGCCTATAAGCTGTCCCTGGATACACATTCTACCGTATTTTTAGCTTTGTAGGTTCATTTGCATATGACATTTTGTGTAAGTTTGGACCTTCACGCAGTTAGGAGTTTGACCTCAAATCCATTCTCGTTGAAAGCGGATCCCTGTTTTCAAAATATTGTTTATTACCGAGTAATACTTACATTTCTATATAAATATAATACATGTCACTTTTATACAAATATACGGTGTCATTTACATGTATATTACTTTATATTTAGTTTATTATCTCCATCATTTGGTAGGCGTAGTGATAATTATTTTGGTGTTGTGTCCACACACTCGCAGAGAGCGTGACGGAACTCTTTCTTTCTGTTGAGGAAGAACCGAGGGAAAGTTGTGCGGGTTTTGTTTGCCCATATTCTATATTTCTTCCATATTGTGTCATTGCATGTGACATGGCTTTTCCCTAAGCTAGCCATAGGCTATTTCCGTAACCTGTGGTGAGTGTAAATTTATGTATATTTGTGGCGAAATGTGAGATATTTTTATGACATTTGTTTCATGTTAATCCTTGACATGTGCGGCATTGTCATGCATATTCGCTACCAGTATGTGATAATACCAATACTATGCATGCATGTAACCGCCATTGTGTGTTGTACAACTAGTCATTTTGTTTACATGTACTTGTATCATGTATTCTTACCGGGTGTATGTTTATTTATTTTGTTGCAGACAAAGTGATTACCATCGCACCTAGGGATTATTTATTGTAGAGGATTATTTTATAAGGATTACTTCTTCTAGGGATTATCTCATGGGATTATTTTGAACTGTTCGTGAACTGTTCTCGTGTGGATTTCATACTAATTATTTTCGTGAACTGTTTTTCGTGGATTGTTCTTGTGCTGATTACTTCCATGCTGATTATATCTGTGCTGGATTATTTTAGATCGTGAAGTTACTCTGATTGAACTGATTTGAAATGTGATCTTCAATAAATTCTCCAATGACATTTTGATGAGATTTAAATCAGTTCTTCAATTGTTTTCTTTGTAACTTCGTGTGACGTGTATGAACATAGCACACTCGTCCCAAATAATATGCTGGGATCAAGTGAGCGTGGAATCACGTTTTGAAATTGAATAGGCCCATGTATCAAATGTTGAAAGAATAAATGAGAGCGAGAGAACAAGATATTCAACAACAAAATGCAACATCTGTTCTAAAGTGTCGAATGCCTGATTGTGTTTTTGTTACCAAAACTGCAGTCAACCATGCAGCCAAATCTCATTTTACCCTAATTTGCTGTGTACATGAACATCAACATTTCAAGGGCATATATTTACAAACACCATATACATTTAATTTATACTGGGTTTTTGTTTCCAACAAAATTACAATTTTTTTTATATAACGAAGGGTAATACATAAGTAAGACTAATTGCAGTGACACCATGTGAAATTCTCGATTGAGTAGTAATTAGTTCTGAAAAGAACTGGAGGTACAACTTGACGTTTCGATCAGTGTGCTCTGACCGTCCTCAAGACATGGTGTCACCGCAATTAGTCTTACTTACTTATTATTGGATAAATGGCGCTTTATATCAAACATCCCACAAAATATTTATGTCCAAATGTAGTGAAATACTTTCCAAAATGAATTGTTATCATCCGAATACAGAAATTACACCTTAAAATGAATACGAACAATATATACATACGTATTCTTGTTAACAACACAATCAAATAGGCAGAAACTATACAGGTTGATTATTATTATACATAATATCCTGATTCTTATCAAGTATGGATGCCTTTACAGACATCTTTACAAAACTGTATTCTGGCATAAATGAGTGTGCACATTGTTATATATCGATCTTTGCCTTTTGTGTTGCTAATTTCTTTGACTTTTGTTGACAGACGAATCTTGCTTGATTAGTATAGCTATAGCCCTTATCATCTTAAACTCAGAAGAGATGATCTTACCTTGCGATTGAGTCAGAATCTCCCTCCCGTGCAAGTGTTCGAGTTTCGCCGATACAACTGATACAAACACAGTGTGCACAGTGCCTCCTCTCAGCTTGGGGTGGCGTTTTTATTCTGTATGAAGTCACACCATAGGAGTCACTAATTGCAGTGTCATAGGCCCCACAACATTTCATTGCTAAAGAAGGGGGTGGCCAACGAAAATAATTAGCCTCCTGAAACGCAGAAACAACAACCTCGTCCCAATGGGGTGACGTGACTGAGTGGTTTAGTGCATCGGCCTTTTTTCTATAATAGCAATTGCCATTGAATACAAAACTAAGTCAAATTACATCTTAATAGTGAAAACAGGAAGACATAAAATGCTGTTAACCGGATCAAAACCGGTAGCATAATTATTAATAGAAGTAGGCATGGTAAAATGTAGGGCATGGGGTTACTAAAATATAGACTATTATAGAATTTATCATAACAATTAGGTATTGGTATTGAACATTGGTAATATTGGCTAGTCTGCTTCTACGAGTATACTTACTCTGTTTGATTCAATAATTATTATAATTATATCTCCGAAATCCAACTATTTTTTCTGCATGGCCTCAGTTGTCAGTGTGTTGAAGTTCTCGTTGTTAATCCCTGATCAGGCCTCTTTCAACTCTTTGAACAATGGGTTTCAGGGCTCTTGACATTGCTAAACAGCTGCTCCCATACAGTTACCAACTACATGAGGTTCTAACACATGGTGATGACAGGCCAGAAGCGATACTTGCCTTTCTAACTTCTTCTCTTAGCAATTTGGCGGCACCCTTGTGAACACCAGTGTTACTAACTGTGGTGTAGAATACCAATGCCATTATCGAGTTTTGTCAGGTCTCATGCTGTAGCAGCTAAATAGATGCATCAGCTTTTTGATATGTCACACCTGGAGTCACTTATGGTAGGAACGCCAAGGTAATATACCCTCCTCCAAGGAGCACCAGAGATGAGCAATAAACCAGTGTTTCCTTAATAGTTATTCCCATTGCAAACGTCCTTTACCATCTGTAGAAGGCACCAAAGGTGAGGTGGTTTTCTGACAGAAATTTCTCCATGGATATTTGAGATAA
>CM055816.1:54836096-54885154 GCA_029582265.1 Zoroaster sp. YZ-2022 | reverse complement strand
GGTTCACTTTTGTTTGTCACTTCCCGAAAGCTGAAAAAGACTGTCCTAATTTTGTTTCCATGGAATTTCATACTTGACTCACAATGGCAATTTTTTTTATCAGGATATATTCGCGACGGCCCATATCTCGATAACTTGAAAAGGTTCTCGATATCGTAATCGAATAAAAAAAAGGTATTGCGATATTCGATATTATCGTGTTATCGCACAAGCTTAATCAAAATACAGTGATTTTGTATTTAGATTATTATATATTCAACTTCGCCAACACCAATTCCTGTCACGATTCAAATCATCCCTTGAATCCCATTTTTTCTGTTGTTGTTTCTGTTTTTTAACCCTCCTACACATTTTGGGTACACATGGCTATGCTCTATTCGCGGGGCTATACATGTTCACGTACAGCACTGAATCCACCAAAATCGAGCAAAACCAGTGGACAAAATATTTGCTACATGTAAGCCAGATTCTCAGCTTAGCAGTAGCCGCTGTAGTGAAGTGGCTTTAATGCCTGCTTATGATTCACATTAACCCTCCTACACATAGAGGCCACTGTACACCACTAAATGTCCAATGTGTTGTACACACATTGTTTGTGCATATAAGCCACACTGACCCTTTGAAGTAATCTCCAATGTACATACATGTACATGCATACAAAGACACATGTATACCACAGTTGACCTTATTTTCAGCAGGTTATACCGTAAACAAACTCCCAATATAATAAATCACCATCAGCCACTGAGACCAATAAACCATACCAAGCCTCCATCATCCATTTGGATTTTCAGCAGTTATTTTGTAAACACAGACTCTCCATAGTAACCTACCACCAGCCACTGAGTCTAGAACAAAGTAATATGCCCTGCAATATGTCAATCACAAACCACTAAAGCCAACAGACATATGAGGTATTATGTTACTATGCAGTATAGCTATGAGGAGCCAATGCCTACCACAGCAATGGCTTGGAGTGGCCTGAATGGGTTGTTTGAAAATTTCACTGATTGTAGGAGGGTTTGTTTTTTAAGTTGACTTCCATCATGCCAGTATCAGGAGTTGGTATTTGTGCCTATTGCGTGTGGGGAAATGGGATGCTACGGGTCGCTTTTAATATCGAAGTGGGAAGTTATTACAGTAAGTCCACTCAAGAGAAACTTGTGTTCAGTATTATTTAGGTTAATTTATATAATATTTATGCGCCATGAGCGTCATGCTTGGCAGATACCGGCGCTTCGCTGAGTGTTCATTATTATTATTATTATTATTACCAATACTGTATAAGGGTGTAATGATTCACCGATGCATCGATTATCGCAATACCAAAATGCCGCGATACGCATCACGATACAAAACAGTGTAACGGGACGCTGATGATTTTTTTCCCCCACAAAAATTTCATCAGAATATAAAGAAATACTGAATTTCATCCAAACCAAATTTTGTTTAAAAATATTAGCACTTCATACTTGACATTTAGACCACAACAGTCAGTGATGTTTACCCTGACAAAAATGCCTTTTGCCGCCTTAAAAAATGCTGACGATAAAGTGTTTTTATTGTGTCTAAATCTCTGTACAACACTGGGTAATTCACAACAATTACTGACACTTTTTTAAAGCATTTTTAGTATTCACGATTCAGATCGATACGTATCGTATCATGAAAAGTAGTATCGTTACCCCCCTAATGCTGTACCAATTTGGCCGTGGACTAGAGCCTCTGCCCATACCTGCATGTTTTGTTTAGCTGTCAGCACCATTCTCAGCCATGGCTGGAGACCTTTACTGTTGAGTACAGATCGCCTGTAATGCTCGTCCGCTCTGAGGTTCTGTCGATTTAGATGTTCCAGTCTTTGCTGCTTCTCAAGCTCTCTCTGCATGTTTTTTGAGGGGGAAATACATAATTTTAGTAATTTTCAAAAATGAAATGTTTTGAAGTGAGTTTCATCCATTTTGTAGTTTTAGTTTCATTCATTAAGTTTCATTTTGTGTTGTAAACATTTTTTTTAAAATTAAAAAATTTGATTTTCTGAAAAAGCAGGGGTTGTTTGATTTTGATGGACAGATAACCTAATTACAGCTAAGTCCAACAGTTGGATGGTAGTGTTTGTACATGGTGTTGGATTTTGGTGATTCAGGAATGTTCCTAGCCAAAACAGCTAGGGGTTAGGGTAAAAATGTTCTGAGTATGATCACAAGCACGAGCACTAACAACTGATTGGTCAACTGACTGTAGCTCACCTGCTTGGCTAATCTCTTCTCTTCCTTTCTTCTCGACCTTGACCTCTTCTCCGCTTCCTCCTCTTCCCTCTGTTTCTCCTCCTTGGCTTTAATCTCTGCCTGAAGTAAACAAACAAACAAACAAACAAACAAACAAACAAACCATGAATATTAAATATAATAGATGTAAGATTTCAGGCTTTGCATGGTGAAGTATTGGTATCATATCGGTTTATGGTAACACCAAGTGTTTATCTCAACTGTCGCCAAGTGAGAACCAATATTGGGCAACTCATGTCTGAACTATCACTATGAGAATCTGGTTCAGGGAGAACCATGGGGACATCACGGAGGACCGCAAACTGAAACGATACTATTAGAGTAGGTTTATTATTATTTTTATTTCTCTCCACAACAAATCTAAATGCACACAGAAAATACATCAAAAACTAAAAATCATTAACCCTTCTGTGACTGCAAACTCAGTCAAAATGTTGATATACTTGCCAAGGTATATCTAGTGCACTTAAAAGTCAAACACTGTCAAACCTTACGTGTAGTAGGTACATTTACATGTTAAAACGAGTCGACTGTTTTTGACTGGTAAAAGCATTGTCTGGTATTGTGCAGGGTGGTCAAAATGACAGTAAAAACCAAATAAAAATGCCCCTGTGTGCACATTTGGGTCAACAGTTGAAACAGACAGTTGACTGATTTTGATTTCTATAGCTACTTCCCACTAAAGTGCAGCTATAGTAGGAGGGTTAAAATGAATAAATGTGTAGATGGCAAGACTGAGGAGGAATTTTTCAATTCCTATAACCAAAAGGTTCAATCTTCCAAAGAAAATGTACAATAAATAAATATAGAAATATGAATTAAAATCTGAACACATTCAAATGAATGACCAGCATTCAATTAAAAAACATGAAAAGGCTACCACAACCAACCAGCGACATCACCATCAGTGCCACAGTAATCCTCTGCACCATTGTACTTCCACCGTGTCAAGCACTAAATCCCCCAAACAAGACAAACAATAAACCTATTACGTAGTTCATGTCCTAGCCCATCTCTTGGAGTTCAAGAATAAAACGGTTGGCTGCTAATTTAAATGAAGCAATGGATGTTGAACAACGGATTTCAATGGGCAGAGAGTTCCACAGAGCTGGCAGACAACAGTGCTCAGCCCAATTTCATAGAGCTGTTAACCAGTTCGCGTCGGAGGCCGTGTATACACGCAAATTTTTTTTGGACAGCGGATCGGAGAGCGTCTAAACACGCCACAGGATTCTCGGGAATATTTGTATAGATTCCCGGTCGATGTGGCAACGAGCCATAAGCATACGGTGGAAGACGTGGTCTCCCCGGTCACGCTCTGGTGAGCACCATTGGTCGTGTTTGTGCGGTAAAAATAAACCCGCCACGGGGTTCGGAAAAACCTTTTTATTCCCGGTGCGAACTGGTTAAGCAGTCGATTTTTTGCGCACTGTACGTTTTTCATTTCATAGCGCTGCTAACCATTAAGCATAGAGAAAGGCACGCTAACTTGCCAGCCGTTTTTGCTAGCAAATGAGTGACGCAACAATACAAATCCATGGTGAACATGCCCGTGCCACTTTGGCTAACCTATGAAATACGCTTATCCTTAAGCAAATTTTTCTGATACAGTTAACACGGTAAGCAGCGCTATGAAATTGGGCCCCAGGTGTGTTCTCAGTTGAGACTCTGCAATTTTTTTTTTCAGGCCTGGGCCCAATGTCATAGAGCCGCTAAGCCGCTGTTTTTTTTTGCTTACTGTACGTTTTTCATTTCATAGCGCTGCTAACCGTTACACAGAGAAAGGCACGCTAACTTGCCGGGCCGTCATTGCTAGCAAATGAGTGATGCGACAATACAAATCTAAGGCCCGCTCTGAATTTTCTTGTTAACGGTGAAATATGCTTTATGCTAAAGCAAATTTTTCTGCTATTGTTAGCACGAAAATTTGCTTACAGGTAAGCAGCGCTAATGAAATTGGGCCCATGTGGTAAAAACCATGAAATAACCTCATTTGAGTTGTGCGGTTCTGGTTAACTCAACGCTTCGGTCAGTGTGCTCTGACCGCCTTCATATTAAATATACATGTGTATGCCAATATGATGGTCTTAAAGCCGGCATTTTTCGTGGGCTGCTCACCGTTTAAAGCAATGTTTATAGACCTTGTAGACCTACGTCCACAGATCACCGGGCGTGCTTGCGACATGGCAATTTTGGTGATCACAAGCGCACCGATTGACTGTTTATCGTTACTACTTAAATATCAGAGCAGTACAAGAAGTATAGAAGAGTACCAGTTTTTCTTGTTCTTTCTTGCGGTGTCGTTCCTCTCTCTCTGCCTTCATCTTCAGTCTTGCCTCTTCTCTTTCCTTCATACCTTTTTTAAATTGAGAAATCAACAAAACTCCCTGATAATCCCAAACAGAAGCACTGATTGAATTGAGATTTGAACCATGCCTGCCCCTTCCCAGGTTAAGCAATGTATACTTGGGGCGTTATCCAAAGTTGTTGCCTTGAGTCAGTGACTTGATTTGAATCTGACTCGACTTCACATTTTTTAGTTCAACTTGGCTCGACTCGTTTTGATTATAAATAAACATAAGGTTTATTTAGCCCTAAACATATCTCACGATATGCAAAAACGTTAATTCTATCACCGTGGACAAATGGATTAAAACTATTCCAAGAAGTGCGTAGAATGAGAGTGACGACTGATTATAAAGATTCAGACTTTGTCAAACTCGGCACGAAAGGAAGAAAAATTATACCAAACAAATTGTGGGTTGTGGATACGAATATTTAATGTTAGATGTGTTGTATGATTTATTATTATAAGTTGTAAAATCTGATTAAGAAGGGTAAAAGGGTTGTGTGTTCTAAGGTTTAATAAAAAAAAAAAATAATAATAATAATAATAATAACAATAACAATAACAATAACAATAACAATAACAATAACAAGAATAATAACAATAATAATCAAAATAATAATAATAATAATAATAATAATAATAATAATAATAATAATAATAATAATAATAATAATAATAATAATAATAATAATAATAATAATAATAATAATAATAATAATAATAATAATAATAATAATAATAATAATAATAATAATAATAATAATAATAATAATAATAATAATAATAATAATAATAATAATAATAATAATAATAATAATAATAATAATAATAATAATAATAATAATAATAATAATAATAATAATAATAATAATAATAATAATAATAATAATAAAAATTTAAAAAAATATATAAAAATAAATAAATAAAAAAAGTAAAAAATTATGATGAAAATGATATTTTGTTTTGTGGATCTATGTAAAAATGGATTAATGTCAAATAAAAATAAAACAAGAAAAATAAATAAGAAATTATTAAAAAGGGTTATTAAAGAAAATAATAAGGGTTAGGAGAAGGTTATAGCCGGCAATATAAGAGTTCTTAAACAGCCTTTTTTTAAATTTATTTTAGAATTTTTTTTTTGTATTGCTCCATGAAGAGTTGTCATGTGATATTGGCTAGGCTCCCATAAGTTCACAACAAGGCTGATGTGAATGTATGGTATGTGTAAAACAGGGGTGTAATATGACGAAAGCAAAAAAAAAAAACTGAAAAATCGGTAGCAGGTCTGGGTCTCTAGAGGACAAAGCCCCTTGAACCTTGAATTGTTGATTTTTTAACGATTTACAGACTCTCCACATCCCGCACAAACAAGAAACTAGAGGTTTGGACACAATACAGGCTACTTCTCTACTAACTTCTCTTCTTTCAAGAACATTTTGTGGCAGAGGGAGATTTGTAAAAAAAAAATCCTGAAATCAGGAAAAATCTGAGAAATTACAGGTCTTAAACTCTGGAAACAAAACATTATTTTAGGAATACATCAATATACCTTTGAGTAATGCTGGCTTGTTCAATTGCTTGTTTTTGGAATTGTTGCTGACTGAACTGGAATCGCTGTGATCTGACCGAGCCGTTGATGATGGGGTACTCATCTCGGGTTGTGATCTAAACACACCGAAAATTAAGAATGTTTACGAGTCATCAAGAATAGATTACACAGAAACATCATGGGGTCTAACACAATATGTAAAAAGTAAAGTCTGTCCCGAGCCATATTGGCTCATCAGGCCGGTGTTTATCTCCGGTTTCGTTGGCATGAAACGACTGAGAATATTTCCATTCCCCCTGGATGGGATGCCAGTCTATCGCAGGTTACTTCCCTAGCTATTGCCAGGTACCCATTTATACTCCTGGGTGAAGAGAAGCAATTACGGTAAAGTGCCTTGCTCAAGGACACAAGCACCACGGTCACGGTGAGGATTAGAAACCCACATTCTGGCGACTCAGCCATCAGAACCCAAGTCCACTGCACTAGACCGCTCGGCCATGGCACTCCATCCACACAATATGTACTAGTCGTATTAATCATTACAGCGATTTATGGCTGGGAGCTATGGGTCATGTTCGGTTATAACCAAAGGTAATTTTACCTGGCTGTTCATGAGCTGTTGAGGGCACATGTTTTTAGACAGCTGCCGATCGTTAGGGCTATGACAGTGCGTCATGTTTAGCCTATTTTTTTTAACTGGCATGCGTACACACATCTCAAAATACAAATTTCAAATATGGGAAAAATTTGAACAATTTCTCCAGATATCATTGGCTGTCAGAAGTACGCACGTGCTTCTTACACACACACATGAAGTATACACGCAAAGCTTACTTGACGCCAAAGTCTAGAGACTGGCATATTTTCACCACAAGAGGGCCACAATGTGTACGGAGCAAAGAGCAGCATTCTACTATATTTCTAAGATTGATTATACCATCGAAAGGTCACATCTACAGTGGAAGCACCTAAAAAGGGTTTATATATGGGAGTGTCTCAACTCAGGAACGCCGAGAGCGTTTCATTGGGAACACAGCCTGTTCCCCATCGGGACACACAGTGTTCTCATTGGGATAAGGGCAGCGTTCCTTTGGGAATGCTTTGTGTTCCCATAAGGAACGTTCCCAATTGGAACATCAGGTGTTCCCATTGGGAACACAGCCTGTTCCCCATCGGGACGCACAAAGTGTTCTCACTGGGATAAGGGCAGCGTTCCTTTGGGAATGCTTTATGTTCCCATAAGGAACGTTCCCAATTGGAACATCAGGTGTTCCCAATTGGAACATCAGGTGTTCCCAATTGGAACATCAGGTGTTCCCAATTGGAACATCAGGTGTTCCCAATTGGAACATCAGATGTTCCCATTTGGAACAGCAGCTGTCCCCATTAGTAACATTAGTATTTAACATATAATGTTCAGTGGGTTTCTTGTGGTAGGATGGCCCTTGTAGAGGTGCTGGTCACCTGTTCTATCTTACCACTCACTGGCTTTGTTTAAAATGAATTTTTGTGTATTTTTTGTTTTTTAGGGTTTTGGTTTTATATTTAATTGATGTAATCTGATTGCCAGTGTAAAATGTAATAAAATAAAAAATAAAAATAAATAAAAATAAATTAGGTGTTCCCATTGGGAACACTGAATGTTGCTTTCCTGAAAGGAACGATCCAAATGTTTGGAGATGCTCCCTTAGCTTCAAACTCTACCTTTCCGTTGTCGGTAGACTGTCTGGCAATATTGCGTCTCCCATCTCCTGATGGTCCACATCTCTTGCTGATCCTCCTTCCAGCTGCATCCTCAGTAACTGCTGCCGCTGAGCCGTCTGCAGATCCTCAATCAAGCGTTTCTGCTCCCGCAGCTGGTACTGTTGCTCGTGGAGAATGCGTTGCTGCGCGGCGTAGCGGTGCTCGAACGAATTCGCCTTGAAGTTACCGTTCTTTCTCCCACCGGAGGTGCCGCCTGTTGCGTGCCCCATTCCCGCATCGACAACGGCATTATTCTGATTGCGGTTTGGCTGTTCTTCGTTGTCCTCGCAGGCGTCGCCGACTGTGAGCATTTCTTCGATGGGAAGGTTGACATGCTTTCGCATCACTTGCCATGCGTGTTTGGGTTTGCTCGGGCCAGCTGTATGGTGGCGTTTACTGCGGGGCGTGTCAGGTATGGTGGAGGTGTCGCTGCGTGCTGTGCTGGGAGCTGACGCAACATTCCTAGGGGGTTGTGAGGGACCTCCGAACAGGTCGTCCTGTACCAGAAATGAAATGACACGAAAACCTGAAATTGTTATCAAAACAAAACAAATATTGAATTTTTGATTGTGGGAAACTATGGGGATAAATCTTTCAACTATTCAGTCTAAATATTTATTGAAACAAGCAGGCTCCGTGTCATTAATATCTGACTCCGAGACTTCAATTTCGTAAAAGTTTTGCTTAAATAGAAATCTTATTGCAGTAAATTGATAAACTGTGTGTCGAAACACTTTTTTGCATTTTGTGAAATGTATATTGGAGAAAAAAGAGGATTTTTGAGAAAAAATAACACAACAGAATACGCTGAAACTTTGACAACTTGGTTGTTGTACCAGGTCTCGGCTAATGGATACATTTATTAGAGTTTTTTTTCCCAAATAATGTACTTTCCCTTTTTAAAGGGAAGGTACAGCATTGGTAATGATGGCCTGACTACTTCTATGAGTATGCTTACGCTCTTTGAATCAAGATATACATTGAAGGGAAGGTACAACATTGGTAATGTTGGCCTGACTACTTCTATGAGTATGCTTACTCTCTTTGAATCAAGATATACATTGAAGGGAAGGTACAACATTGGTAATGTTGGCCTGACTACTTCTATGAGTATGCTTACTCTCTTTGAATCAAGATACATTGAAGGGAAGGTACAACATTGGTAATGTTGGCCAAACTGCTTCTGTGAGTATGCTTACTCTCTTTGAATCAAGATACATTGAAGGGAAGGTACAACATTGGTAATGTTGGCCAAACTGCTTCTGTGAGTATGCTTACTCTCTTTGAATCAAGATATACATTGGAGGGAAGGTACAACATTGGTAATGTTAAACTGCCTTCTGTGAGTATGCTTACTCATTGAAGGGAAGGTACAGCATTGGTAATGTTGGCCAAACTGCTTCTATGAGTATGCTTACTCATTGAAGGGAAGGTACAACATTGGTAATGTTGGCAAAACTGCTTCTATGAGTATGCTTACTCTCTTTGAATCAAGATATACATTGAAGGGAAGGTACAACATTGGTAATGTTGGCCAAACTGCTTCTATGAGTATGCTTACTCTCTTTGAATCAAGATATGCATTGAAGGGAAGGTACAACATTGGTAATGTTGGCCAAACTGCTTCTATGAGTATGCTTACTCTCTTTGAATCAAGATATACATTAAAGGGAAGGTACAACATTGGTCATGTTGGCCAAACTGCTTCTATGAGTGTGCTTACTCTCTTTGAATCAAGATATACATTGAAGGGAAGGTACAACATTGGTCATGTTGGCCAAACTGCTTCTATGAGTGTGCTTACTCTCTTTGAATCAAGATATACATTAAAGGGAAGGTACAACATTGGTCATGTTGGCCAAACTGCTTCTATGAGTGTGCTTACTCTCTTTGAATCAAGATATACATTGAAGGGAAGGTACAACATTGGTCATGTTGGCCAAACTGCTTCTATGAGTGTGCTTACTCTCTTTGAATCAAGATATACATTGAAGGGAAGGTACAACATTGGTAATGTTGGCCAAACTGCTTCTATGAGTGTGCTTACTCTCTTTGAATCAAGATATGCATTGAAGGGAAGGTACAACATTGGTAATGTTGGCCAAACTGCTTCTGTGAGTATGCTTACTCTCTTTGAATCAAGATACATTGAAGGGAAGGTACAACATTGGTAATGTTGGCCAAACTGCTTCTGTGAGTATGCTTACTCTCTTTGAATCAAGATATACATTGAAGGGAAGGTACAACATTGGTAATGTTGTCCAAACTGCTTCTATGAGTATGCTTACTCATTGAAGGGAAGGTACAGCATTGGTAATGTGTGCCAAACTGCTTCTATGGTATGCTTACTCATTGAAGGAAGGTACAACATTGGTAATGTTGGCAAACTGCTTCTATGAGTATGCTTACTCTCTTTGAATCAAGATATACATTGAAGGGAAGGTACAGCATTGGTAATGTTGTGCCAAACTGCTTCTATGAGTATGCTTACTCATTGAAGGGAAGGTACAACATTGGTAATGTTGGCCAAACTGCTTCTATGAGTATGCTTACTCTCTTTGAATCAAGATATACATTGAAGGGAAGGTACAACATTGGTAATGTTGGCCAAACTGCTTCTATGACTATGAGTATGCTTACTCTCTTTGAATCAAGATATGCATTGAAGGGAAGGTACAACATTGGTAATGTTGGCCAAACTGCTTCTATGAGTATGCTTACTCTCTTTGAATCAAGATATACATTAAAGGGAAGGTACAACATTGGTCATGTTGGCCAAACTGCTTCTATGAGTGTGCTTACTCTCTTTGAATCAAGATATACATTAAAGGGAAGGTACAACATTGGTCATGTTGGCCAAACTGCTTCTATGAGTATGCTTACTCTCTTTGAATCAAGATACATTGAAGGGAAGGTACAACATTGGTAATGTTGGCCAAACTGCTTCTGTGAGTATGCTTACTCTCTTTGAATCAAGATATACATTGAAGGGAAGGTACAACATTGGTAATGTTGTCCAAACTGCTTCTATGAGTATGCTTACTCATTGAAGGGAAGGTACAGCATTGGTAATGTTGGCCAAACTGCTTCTATGAGTATGCTTACTCATTGAAGGGAAGGTACAACATTGGTAATGTTGGCAAAACTGCTTCTATGAGTATGCTTACTCTCTTTGAATCAAGATATACATTGAAGGGAAGGTACAGCATTGGTAATGTTGGCCAAACTGCTTCTATGAGTATGCTTACTCATTGAAGGGAAGGTACAACATTGGTAATGTTGGCCAAACTGCTTCTATGAGTATGCTTACTCTCTTTGAATCAAGATATACATTGAAGGGAAGGTACAACATTGGTAATGTTGGCCAAACTGCTTCTATGACTATGAGTATGCTTACTCTCTTTGAATCAAGATATGCATTGAAGGGAAGGTACAACATTGGTAATGTTGGCCAAACTGCTTCTATGAGTATGCTTACTCTCTTTGAATCAAGATATACATTAAAGGGAAGGTACAACATTGGTCATGTTGGCCAAACTGCTTCTATGAGTGTGCTTACTCTCTTTGAATCAAGATATACATTAAAGGGAAGGTACAACATTGGTCATGTTGGCCAAACTGCTTCTATGAGTATGCTTACTCTCTTTGAATCAAGATACAGGTCAAATAAACAACCTGTGAAAGTTTCAGGTTATTATGATGTTGTTCACAAGAAAATGCATGTATACAGGGATGCATTTTCGCGAACCCGACCAGAAACATGTTTTCACAGTTTGTTGTGCTGCGATGACATCATTGTTCTAACTAAACGTGAATTGAAGTTTGTGATCGGTTATGCTTGGTTTCACAATGGTGGATTGTAAAAAGTAACGGAAGTTTTGTGAATTATTTGTTAAAACATGATGGAATGAATTTGTATACAAGTTTAACTGAAAACATTTTTCTGGTTATGTTCTCGTTTTCGCGTAGGTATGCCGTCTTGTTTCTGGTCAAGAATTTGACGTCAGAAACAGGTTTCTGTTTGTGTTGGCCAAAACACACCCCAGATTTGTTTTATTCATTCGAACATGGAATTTAGAAAAATGGTACTCTTTTCTGAATTCCAACTGAAAATTATTTTACTTTTCTTAAAAATCTTCGGAAGATTAATACCATCAGAAGTTTCCACTATAAAAGAAAGCTTTACATAACAAATTCAATCAATTGGTTATTTGTGTATTACCAATCCTGTACCTTACGTTAATGGGACAATATCGTCACAATCAACAGGGCATGGAATCTAAGATTTAACTCAGTGACTGAAAATAATACCCCACATGATGAGGTCATATAACCATTGCTGCTGCATAAATGAGCCAGCAATTTTCAGTCACTGTGTTCATCTTAAACTAGGACACCGATTTCACGCCCTGTTGAAAGTCTGCTCTGATTGTGATGCACAAAGAACAATAAAATAAGCATAACAAATCCAAGAAATACCCACCAATTTCTGTGCAACAGAATCCGGCCTATCAGAAGCCTTGTTCTTCCTGTCATTGGCATCCCTACAAGCTTCCTCTTCTCCCTCCCTATTGGTCCACAACTTTCCAGAGGCAGCTGCCTCGAGGAAGGCGGCCATCTTGGATTTGGTTTTACTCTGTTGTTGCTCCAGGTCTTGGCTGAGGTGCTCATTTCTTAGCCACAGACACCAGGCGAGGAAATACTTTTTCAGGGTTCGGCAGCGATTGTGATCTATTGCCATTTGATTTTTCCTGTAGATATAACATTGAAAAATAAATTTAATCTATCTATACGTATCGTGGTTCCCGCTGCTACATAGGATTCTAGCCGGGCAACCCTCACTGGGCAAGCCCGGTGGTCGAAACATTAAAACGTCTGCACTAGTAAGCAGGAAGTTGTGGATTTGAATCCCACACGAGTCGCCTGTGTAGTTTTTTTTTCCACAGACACCTAGAAAGCACTTCACACATATGTTGGTATAAGAGCAAAAATCAAATCAACTGAGAAATAAATGTTGAGTCTTTTGCTTTGAACAGCCAATTGAGACAGCTGTATTGGCTAATATAGAATGTAGGAAATATAGGAAATATGACTAATTTAGAATGTTGTTTCAATCAAAATCAGTATACACTTTGTAATTTGCATGTTGGTGTATCCATACACAAGAGATATGTATGAAAAGCAACCTGTTAAAGTTTACGCCTATCTCGTGTTATCCATAAAGAAAACATTTTGAAAATGCTTTCTTTTGTGGACTTTTTGTTGTTAATCCTGACCTTCCCAAATCCTCCAAAATCCTCTTTGCCAAAGTGAAGGATTTTGAAGGATTGAGGTTACATGCTACATGCTCTTTGCTAAAGTGAAGGATTTTGGAGGATTGAGGTTATTAGGCATACTTGCCTTTCCATGGTACATGTACATCCATGTTTGTTGTAGTGATTGCAAGGTCAGTGCTTGGGTCAGTGGACACTGGTTATTGCTCCATGCATGTAGGGAGGGTCCCTGGCCATGTACATGTATCACAGATTAGAAACACATGTGTGCATACATGTCATGTGCTTGCTTTACTACTAAAGGATTTTGTAGGATTCAGGTTGTAAGCAAATGGGCCTAGGGAGTTAGGAAGGATTTAGGTTATGTGTAAGCAAATGGGCCTAGGGAGTTAGGAAGGATTCAGGTTATGTGTAAGCAAATGGGCCTAGGGAGTTAGGAAGGATTCAGGTTATGTGTAAGCAAGTGGGCCTAGGGAGTTAGGAAGGATTCAGGTTATGTATAAGCAAATGGGCCTGGGGAGTTAGGAAGGATTCAGGTTATGTGTAAGCAAATGGGCCTAGGGAGTTAGGAAGGATTCAGGTTATGTGTAAGCAAATGGGCCTAGGGAGTTAGGAAGGATTCAGGTTATGTGTAAGCAAATGGGCCTAGGGAGTTAGGAAGGATTCAGGTTATGTGTAAGCAAATGGGCCTAGGGAGTTAGGAAGGATTCAGGTTATGTGTAAGCAAATGGGCCTAGGGAGTTAGGAAGGATTCAGGTTATGTGTAAGCAAATGGGCCTAGGGAGTTAGGAAGGATTCAGGTTATGTGCAAGCAAATGGGCCTAGGGAGTTAGGAAGGATTCAGGTTATGTGTAAGCAAATGGGCCTAGGGAGTTAGGAAGGATTCAGGTTATGTGTAAGCAAATGGGCCTAGGGAGTTAGGAAGGATTCAGGTCATGTGTAAGCAAATGGGCCTAGGGAGTTAGGAAGGATTCAGGTCATGTGTAAGCAAATGGGCCTAGGGAGTTAGGAAGGATTCAGGTCATGTGTAAGCAAATGGGCCTAGGGAGTTAGGAAGGATTCAGGTTATGTGTAAGCAAATGGGCCTAGGGAGTTAGGGAGGATTCAGGTTATGTGTAAGCAAATGGGCCTAGGGAGTTAGGAAGGATTCAGGTTATGTGTAAGCAAATGGGCCTAGGGAGTTAGGAAGGATTCAGGTTATGTGTAAGCAAATGGGCCTAAGGAGTTAGGAAGGATTCAGGTTATGTGTAAGCAAATGGGCCTAGGGAGTTAGGAAGGATTCAGGTCATGTGTAAGCAAATGGGCCTAGGGAGTTAGGAAGGATTCAGGTTGTGTGTAAGCAAATGGGCCTAGGGAGTTAGGAAGGATTCAGGTTATGTGTAAGCAAATGGGCCTAGGGAGTTAGGAAGGATTCAGGTTATGTGTAAGCAAATGGGCCTAGGGAGTTAGGAAGGATTCAGGTTATGTGTAAGCAAATGGGCCTAGGGAGTTAGGAAGGATTCAGGTTATGTGTAAGCAAATGGGCCTAGGGAGTTAGGAAGGATTCAGGTTATGTGTAAGCAAATGGGCCTAGGGAGTTAGGAAGGATTCAGGTTATGTGTAAGCAAATGGGCCTAGGGAGTTAGGAAGGATTCAGGTTATGTGCAAGCAAATGGGCCTAGGGAGTTAGGAAGGATTCAGGTTATGTGCAAGCAAATGGGCCTAGGGAGTTAGGAAGGATTCAGGTTATGTGCAAGCAAATGGGCCTAGGGAGTTAGGAAGGATTCAGGTTATGTGTAAGCAAATGAGCCTAGGGAGTTAGGAAGGATTCAGGTTATGTGTAAGCAAATGGGCCTAGGGAGTTAGGAAGGATTCAGGTTATGTGTAAGCAAATGAGCCTAGGGAGTTAGGAAGGATTCAGGTTATGTGTAAGCAAATGAGCCTAGGGAGTTAGGAAGGATTCAGGTTATGTGTAAGCAAATGGGCCTAGGGAGTTAGGAAGGATTCAGGTTATGTGTAAGCAAATGGGCCTAGGGAGTTAGGAAGGATTCAGGTTATGTGCAAGCAAATGGGCCTAGGGAGTTAGGAAGGATTCAGGTTATGTGCAAGCAAATGGGCCTAGGGAGTTAGGAAGGATTCAGGTTATGTGTAAGCAAATGAGCCTAGGGAGTTAGGAAGGATTCAGGTTATGTGTAAGCAAATGGGCCTAGGGAGTTAGGAAGGATTCAGGTTATGTGTAAGCAAATGAGCCTAGGGAGTTAGGAAGGATTCAGGTTATGTGTAAGCAAATGAGCCTAGGGAGTTAGGAAGGATTCAGGTTATGTGTAAGCAAATGGGCCTAGGGAGTTAGGAAGGATTCAGGTTATGTGTAAGCAAATGGGCCAAGGGAGTTAGGAAGGATTCAGGTTATGTGTAAGCAAATGAGCCTAGGGAGTTAGGAAGGATTCAGGTTATGTGTAAGCAAATGGGCCTAGGGAGTTAGGAAGGATTCAGGTTATGTGTAAGCAAATGGGCCTAGGGAGTTAGGAAGGATTCAGGTTATGTGTAAGCAAATGGGCCTAGGGAGTTAGGAAGGATTCAGGTTATGTGCAACAAATGGGCCTAGGGAGTTAGGAAGGATTCAGGTTATGTGCAAGCAAATGGGCCTAGGGAGTTAGGAAGGATTCAGGTTATGTGTAAGCAAATGAGCCTAGGGAGTTAGGAAGGATTCAGGTTATGTGTAAGCAAATGGGCCTAGGGAGTTAGGAAGGATTCAGGTTATGTGTAAGCAAATGAGCCTAGGGAGTTAGGAAGGATTCAGGTTATGTGTAAGCAAATGAGCCTAGGGAGTTAGGAAGGATTCAGGTTATGTGTAAGCAAATGGGCCTAGGGAGTTAGGAAGGATTCAGGTTATGTGTAACAAATGGGCCTAGGGAGTTAGGAAGGATTCAGGTTATGCAAGCAAATGGGCCTAGGGAGTTAGGAAGGATTCAGGTTATGTGCAAGCAAATGGGCCTAGGGAGTTAGGAAGGATTCAGGTTATGTGTAAGCAAATGAGCCTAGGGAGTTAGGAAGGATTCAGGTTATGTGTAAGCAAATGGGCCTAGGGAGTTAGGAAGGATTCAGGTTATGTGTAAGCAAATGGGCCTAGGGAGTTAGGAAGGATTCAGGTTATGTGTAAGCAAATGGGCCTAGGGAGTTAGGAAGGATTCAGGTTATGTGTAAGCAAATGGGCCTAGGGAGTTAGGAAGGATTCAGGTTATGTGTAAGCAAATGGGCCTAGGGAGTTAGGAAGGATTCAGGTTATGTGTAAGCAAATGGGCCTAGGGAGTTAGGAAGGATTCAGGTTATGTGTAAGCAAATGGGCCTAGGGAGTTAGGGTTAAAGGACAAAAAAAGCCAATGCTTTGTTCAATTGTGATGTAATATTCTAAAAATAGATATTGTGACGAGCGCTATTGGACACCATGTGACTCAATGAATGGCAAATTTTGACAGATCTTATTTTCAGATTTCGGCATTAAATATGAATATACAAATTCCTGCTGAAGTTAACATCATAACCCCCCCACCCCTCACAACTCACTTATGAATATACAAATTCCTGCTGAAGTTAACATCATAACCCCCCCACCCCTCACAACTCACTTAAATTCCTGCTGAAGTTAACATCATAACCCCCCCCCACCCCTCACAACTCACTTATGAATATACAAATTCCTGCTGAAGTTAACATCATAACCCCCCCACCCCTCACAACTCACTTATGAATATACAAATTCCTGCTGAAGTTAACATCATAACCCCCCACCCTCACAACTCACTTATGAATATACAAATTCCTGCTGAAGTTAACATCATAACCCCCCCTCCCCCCTCACAACTCACTTATGAATATACAAATTCCTGCTGAAGTTAACATCATAACCCCCCCACCCCTCACAACTCACTTATGAATATACAAATTCCTGCTGAAGTTAACATCATAACCCCCCCCTCCCCCCTCACAACTCACTTATGAATATACAAATTCCTGCTGAAGTTAACATCATAACCCCCCCACCCCTCACTTATGAATATACAAATTCCTGCTGAAGTTAACATCATAACCCCCCCTCCCCCCTCACAACTCACTTATGAATATACAAATTCCTGCTGAAGTTAACATCATAACCCCCCCCACCCCTCACAACTCACTTATGAATATACAAATTCCTGCTGAAGTTAACATCATAACCCCCCCCACCCCTCACAACTCACTTATGAATATACAAATTCCTGCTGAAGTTATCATAACCCCCCCACCCCTCACAACTCACTTATGAATATACAAATTCCTGCTGAAGTTAACATCATAACCCCCCCACCCCTCACAACTCACTTATGAATATACAAATTCCTGCTGAAGTTATCATAACCCCCCCACCCCTCACAACTCACTTATGAATATACAAATTCCTGCTGAAGTTAACATCATAACCCCCCCACCCCTCACAACTCACTTATGAATGTCTTTGAAATTCTGTTCGATCTCTCGTGTCTCCCGATCGGCCTGACTCGCCCTCACATAAGCCCGCCAGGCATTCCAAGCTCGGAGTAGGGTCCGCCAATCGGACACAGCCCGGGCTTTGCCTAGGGTAAGACGTTTTGTGACGACCAGCCGGTACCAGGCGTGGAAGTGCCTCTGAAGGAACTGGGATCAAAAGGGCAAAGGTCATAGGTTATCGTTATTGGTAAGGTATAGAATTGATTAATCAAAAATAAATCAAATGGTAGAATTTGAACATGAAAACAGTATCAAGGTTCATGTAAATATTTAAGGGACAGTCTTCTACTCAGGTTAGATCACCTAAAAACTGTTAATAAATCTTCAGTTTCTGGTCATCGGTCGGATTCAAAATTGGTGCAGTGACGCATTTTTTTTTTTTGCCATTTTTTTTTTTTTGCCATCTTTTTTTTGCCATCAAGTTGTTTAAAACCCCATGTCATATTTTTTTTAAATGTTATTCAGAAATAAATACCTGCAACTTAAAAATAATGTATTTTATTATCATTTTCCAATCATTTAAAAAAAAATTTTTTTAACCTTCTTAATCGGTTTTTAAAAAAAAAATTCTTATAATAAATCATACAACACATCTAGCATCCACAACCCTCTATATATTTTTTTTGTATAAATTTTCTTCCTTTCGTGCCGAGTTTGACAAAGTCTGAATCTTTATAATTAGTCGTCACTCTCATTCTACGCACTTCTTGGAATAGTTTTAATCCATTTGTCCACGGTGATAGAATTAACGTTCTTGCATATCGTGAGATATGTTTAGGGCTAAATAAACCTTATGTTTATTTATAATAAAAACATTGAACATGAAAACAGCTTCAAGGTTCATGTAAATATTTAAGGGACAGTCTTCTACTCAGATTAGATCACCTAAAAACTGTTAATAAATCTTCAGTTTCTGGTCATCGGTCGGATTCAAAATTGGTGCAGTGACGCATTTTTTTTCTTTCTTTTGCCATTTTTTTTTTTTTTTGCCATCTTTTTTTTGCCATCAAGTTGTTTAAAACACAGCACGGCAGAATTCCAATTGACCCAGCAATTTTGGCTGCGATTGGACATCATTTCATAGCAAAAAAAGAAAAGAAAAAAAAAGACGCACGTGTAGACTAGAAACCTGTCGTTTTTACTCAAAGTCAACAAAGTCAACATTGTCACCATCATCATCTTCCATCAGCACTGCCCACGTCACAATTCCAAGAAAATAGCGTTTGTTGCGCATCGTTTGTTGTGAGTTTCAATAATCAATATTTATTAGCTAATTTGCATTGGGAGTGCATGACCTCGAATTCTTATTGGTTAGTTGCGGATTCTGTTGTCAAAACAAGTGAAAACAAGACCCGTTGTCAGGTACATCAGGTCGAGCCGGTAAATCGGCGCACAGTCCAAGTACGGTGCGTGCGTGAGCCGTTAAATCAGCGCGCCGGCTGAAAAGAGTTAAAAGCCATCAGTACACAAATCCGATGCACTAAACCGCTGGACCATGGCATTCCACCATAGTGTGTATACTAACCTTCAGGTCCTGGCCGGCCTTGATTGCACGTAGCTCTTCCAGTCTTTGTTTCATCTCCTGCTTCTCTTCCTCCACCATAGACGCCGCTTCCAGTCTGTTCTGTAACTGCTCTTGTCGCCTGTTGGCCTCCAACTGCCTCAGTTCCTCCTTCTGTCGTGCTTCTCGATCCCTCTCTCTGGTAAAATATAAACGAAAATAACTATAGTTAAAATAACAGACTACTAACTACCTTGTTGAGTGGTGTCCTTGGACAGTGATGTCACGGATTACTGCATTCCACACATTTTTTAATTTTTTTAAATTTTTTAATTTTATGTATATTCACCTCGAACAAGGCTAAATGCCACTCAAGGTACAGGGCTACAATAGAAGAAAAATAAAAAAGTAAATAGACTCGGAGGAGCTGAAGGTGGGAATTGAGATTCCTCTTGAAACAGGATAAAGTAAAGACTGTTTGCGGTGACACCGTGTGAAATTCTCAACTGGGTAGTAGTAATTAGTTCTGAAAAGAACTGGAGTTACAACTCGACATTTCGATCAGTATGCTCTGATCGTCTTCAGGAGAAACAGGATAGATCGTGGGATGGAGGGAAACATGCACGAGGCAAGGAATTCCAAAGAGATGCAGCATGTTGGAAAAAGCTATTAGTATATCTTTTTGTTCTACATCTAGGTATAACTACTAAGGGTGTATGTTCATCAAGCAGTTCGACAGTTCCTGTGCTGTATTAATTAACCCTTGCATAGTTTAGTATAACTACTAAGGGTGTATGTTCATCAAGCAGTTCGACAGTTCCTGTGCTGTATTAATTAACCCTTGCATAGTTTGATCCTTCAAGACACTCTGGTACAAAGTACTTGCCAGGGATGTGTTGTGGTTGTGGGAATGACAAATCTATTCGCAATGCATACAGTTTGCGGGTACAATACACATTCATAAATCGTCTGGGCTATAGACTCAGCTGTAAGTGCAGTCAAGTTCAACACGTTTTCTCCAAATGAAAAATAAAATTGCTTTCTCCAAACTCGATGTGGATACACAGTGTCGGATGAACAAGACCAGCATGTCACCATGGAGGAAGGGTTTCACGATAAACTGGCAAAGTATGATTTTGTTCAACACAAAAGTGGATACTATAAGAACCCTGGAAAGCTTGACCGACCCAATGGCTGATAGCGACAACAGTCAGGTATAGTGTAACCTCATTGGTCAATCCATTGCTATATGATTGGCAATCAGGATGTATTGAGCTAACTGGGCAGGTAAACAAAAAACAAAACAAGGTACCATCTTGACCGACCCAATGGCTGATAGCGACAACAGTCAGGTATAGTGTAACCTCATTGGTCAATCCGTTGCTATATGATTGGCAATCAGGATAGGTGTATTGAGCTAACTGGGCAGGTAAACAAAAAACAAAACAAGGTACCATCTTGACCGACCCAATGGCTGATAGCGACAACAGTCAGGTATAGTGTAACCTCATTGGTCAATCTGTTGCTATATGATTGGCAATCAGGATAGGTGTATTGAGCTAACTGGGCAGGTAAACAAAAAACAAAACAAGGTACCATCTTGACCGACCCAATGGCTGATAGCGACAACAGTCAGGTATAGTGTAACCTCATTGGTCAATCCGTTGCTATATGATTGGCAATCAGGATAGGTGTATTGAGCTAACTGGGCAGGTAAACAAAAAACAAAACAAGGTACCATCTTGACCGACCCAATGGCTGATAGCGACAACAGTCAGGTATAGTGTAACCTCATTGGTCAATCTGTTGCTATATGATTGGCAATCAGGATAGGTGTATTGAGCTAACTGGGCAGGTAAACAAAAAACAAAACAAGGTACCATCTTGACCGACCCAATGGCCGATAGCGACAAGTCAGGTATAGTGTAACCTCATTGGTCAATCTGTTGCTATATGATTGGCAATCAGGATAGGTGTATTGAGCTAACTGGGCAGGTAAACAAAAAACAAAACAAGGTACCAGCTTGACAGACACGATAGGTATAGTGTCAGGTATAGTCCTCACTACAGCAGGATGTAATAACCAACACCCTTCCCCCTTCCCCCATCTCACAATCACCTCTGCCTTGCTTCATCCTCCTGCCGCCGCTGCTCCTGCATCTCTTTCCTCAACCTGGCCATCTCCTGCTGCAAGAGGGCCTCTTCTCGTTGTCTCTGCAGCTCCTTGGTCTTCTCCTCTTTCATGACCAGCTGGTGTGCCTGTGACTGGGTGTCTTTGCGCTGCTGCTGCTGCCGGAGTTTGGACTCTCTCGTCTGCTGTCTTTTCTCTCGGTTTTCCTTCACCTAAAGAGAAAATTCTTTCTTTATTTTATCTAGGGTAAGATCCAATAAATGAAATAGTTGTTTTAAAAGGAGCCCTGCCATAAAACATTCGGAGCACAATCCCACTAAGGCCAAAAAAAGTTTCTGGTCATTGGTCGGCTTCAAAATCGGTGCAGTGATGCCCTTTTTTTTTGGCTATACATTGTATACGCGGGGACCAAATTTCCCATATACACAGTATGGTGGCTAAGAGAGGCCTCACAAATTGGGCAAATGTTCATACCCCTGTGTCAAAAAGTCGTTCAAAGCACAGCACGGCAGAATACCAATTGATCCAGCAATTTTGGCTGCAATTGGACCTTGTTTCACAGCAAAAAAAAAAAAATAATTAAAAATGCTGATGCGCGGGAGACCAGAAACCGGAGACTTTTTATTTTGGGGGGGGCGAAAACTATAATTATAATTTGATTAATACTGACTATGACACTTGGCCAATCCAAGTTTTACAAATTTAATAATAATTAAAAAATTGATATTGCGCTCTTTACATGGAAATGATCAAAAGCGCATAACAATGACTTGAAACATTGAAATGAGTTAAAAACAGACATGAAAAAAACATAAGATTTGAGAAAAAGTTTGAGATAAAGTCAGGTCACCGGGCCAGAGCCCAAACCGCAGTATGGGGATACGTCTGTCCCGCTAACAGAGTATTAATAATTACTTAAGCCTACCCCTGCCGACATCGATAATGTCTCGACCTTTTCAGGAGACAGACGCCTCTAACCCTACCTAATTTATACACTTTTTTAAAAGGTTTTCCTGATTAGAAGGGGCATCTGCAGGCTGTCTATAGGCTCTGCAGAAAATACTGAGCCCTCGTTAACAAAATACTAAATAACAAAAGAATCAGTACAACAGAGCAATGGCGCAGGCTGTCAGATTGCTTTTCTCTACATTTTCTCTACATTGCCTGAGCACAATTAATGCGGTTAACTCAGATAAAGTTGAACTTGCATATCTTTGTTCACATGAGGTGTTATCAGGAACCTGCATAGAAGATTACCAATCAGATTCTCATTCTCTTTATTAGGGACTGGATATGTGGTATTTCGAAAAATAATTCTAGAGCAACCAGCCCTAAATGAGACCTGTTGTGACCTACGGGAGGAGGGCCAAAGTCATGGTACAGCCAAGTCTTTGAGAAGCCCTGCCAGGCCCTGGGCTATCTGGCCTCCTAGTCTGTCTTTTGTGATTCCTAATCCTGTAACGTTACAGTACCTGCCAATCAACATAACCTGGGCTTCTAGCCCAGTCAAGTAGAGTTCAAGTAATACTTGTAGCTTTGCATGATGAAGAGGATAAGCAAAGACTATTTGCGGTGATACCATGTGAAATTCTCAAATTGAGCAGTAATTAGTTCTGAAAAGAACTGGAGGTTACAACTCGACGTTTCGCTCAGTATGCTCTGATCATTCTTCTGAAGACAAATTTCACATGGTGTCACCGCAAATAGTCTTTACTTATCAAGTAGAGCTCATTATACTGGCTGCAGGTGTGAACAAAAGACAGCTGGGGTGTCAGTCAAGTCTGTGTCAACAATAACAGCTATTTGAGATCTATTCATTAGTAAGGCATGCCAGTACCATGAGTTTTGCCCTCCTCCCTTAGATAAATCCATCATACCTTTTGTTGTCTCGCTGCCATGGTAGTTCTTGGGTCATGTTTTTTCTTTGTCTCTCCTCCCAGGCCAAGATCTCTCTTGAACTTGGTCTCAACGATGTCCTTCTTCAAGAGATCATCTAAGATGCTCTGAACTGCCTGGCTGTCATCTCTCGTTTCTATCTCATGAAATAGCTCTGTCAAAGGAAAATATCCGAATAATTTTTTTTTTCAGTTACAATTTTTCTCTGTTAACTTTTTCGAATACAATTTATGTGACACCCATGAAATGCTAAGCAATTTCCAAAAAGAATTCTAGAGCAACCAGCCCTAAATGACCTACGTGAGGAGAACCAAAGTCTTGGTACAGGTAACGCCTTTAAGAAGCCTGGCCCAGGCCTAGTCTACCTGGGGTCGATTTCACAAAACTCTTCCTATCTTAGGATTAATCCTAGGATTAAAAAAAAGTCCTAGCCGTAAGATCGATCTTACCTAGGATGAATCCCAAGATCGATTTCACAAAACGCGTCTTAAGCAGGACGTATCCAAAATATAATAAAACGAATACCCAATTATTGAACGAGGCTGACCTTTCTTGTACGACGGCTCTTTTATATTTATTTTACCGTACAAATGAAACGGCCGTCGGGTCTTCGCACTCTCACAGCAGTTCAAGATGGCTAATTGGCAAGTTGTCGATGTACAACTTTTTGGCTCCAAACGTTTGGGAAATGTATAATACGTATCTAGGGATATTTAGCAATGGAATATTGAGGTGAAATGTCATGATTGTTTACACCACCACCAACACCCCAAGTATACTAACAAAAAATAAATCGCTAGTAGTACACACAACGCTTGCGGGCGGTATACTATTTAAAAAAAATACAGGGTTAAAAAATATAGCCTAGAGCTAGCTAACTACGACGCGTAAAGTCAAAATAATTACTGTAGGCCTATCGTCATGATCATGCTGGTTTTTTTTTACCTGTGTTTAATGTTGTATTTGTTGACCAACCCTTTCTAACAGTTGTGTTATCCCTTGCCGTGTAAATCTATACCTTCTGACAATTTCCTCGTCGTTTAGACTATCTAATGGATTTCGTCTGTCCTGAAAGAGTCGCTCTCTTCTCAACACACGTATAGCTTTGTGGTCCGCCAAAAGTATAAGCGCCATTATTAGGCCAAAAAAAAAAAATGTTGAGTTGCCCTCCAGTGAAAATATTTGAAGGGGATCGGTAGGTCGGGATTTATTTATTTTATTTATTTTTTTCTTCTCCTTGACTGTCATTTTAAGATTGAAATGCATTGGAACTGAAACCACATACCATGTTTTTCAAAGACAATGATCTAGCAGTATGCACAAGTACCTAAAGAATAAAAAGACATCACACATTCAACTTTCACGTACAGTGTGGGGAGCCAGTGCACAACGTGTGAGGGCCATTTGATTTGAAAACGTGTAGATTGAGTCGCAATCGTTGACATACAAAACAGTGTGCGAAGCCAGTGGAAAACATGTGAGGGGCCATTCGATTGGAAAACGTGTAGATTTGACTGGCAATCGTTGGCACACAGCGTGCGCGAAGGCAGTGCACAATGTGAGGGCCGGGGCCATTCGATTTGAAAACATGTAGATTGAGTCTTGGGCACCGGTAAATTTGAAGTGGAAAATTTCACAAATCAAACGTATTATGTTTTATACACAGAAAATTGGTAAGTTTCATTAATAAATAGGCCTATGAATGACGGGGAAAAAAAAAAAAAAAAAAAAAAACCCGACCCGAGATTTCAGCACTTTTGGGTCGGTCGGTGGAGGGCAACTCAACAATTTTTTTTTTGGGCCTTATTATCGAGAGTATAACACTAATTCAATAGGTAAGATGACCCACACACCAATCTTAAGTTAAGACGGGTTTGACACCGTTGTCATGGAAGTTAGGACACGTTTGTGAAATCGTTCTAAGGACGCGTCTCGATTTAGGGAAAGTTACCCGAGATAAGACGCGTCTTAGCGCTTTGTGAAATCGACCCCTGGCCTCCTGATCTGTCTTTTGTGAGTCCTAATCCTGTAACAATACAGTACCTGCCAATCAACATAACCTGGGCCTTCTGGAGGGCCTAGCCCAGCCAAGTAGAGCTTATTATAATGACTGCAGTTGTGAACAAAAGACAGATGAGGTGTCAGTCAAGTCTATGTTAACAATAACAGCTATTTACGATCTATTCATTAGAAAAGGGTCTTTTGTACTCAGCTAGGGGATTATATCTAGGTCTCTAGACCTGGGCAAAGCTAGAAGGCTTGCCTGTCTAAACTTTGTAAAAAAATTTCATCCACCTGCTGAGGTTATTTGGCCATAAGGATCCATCGCTATGGGGTCATTCTCAGCGAGCATGTTGTTCCAGTGGCTCTTCAGGTCAGATTTATCTGCTTGTCTGGAGGCGACGTAGTCTTGGACATCGTCATCTTCAAAGTACTTGAGATCATCCTCGTCATCGTCCATGCCACACTTCTGTGCCATCCATTGATTGAGGAGATCTTGGGCTGCAGAAATAGTAAAGATTCTAGGCTCATTTATTGCATTTTAATTAATAAATGAAACGTGATGATGTGAGGGTGGGTTTTTGGCTACTAAAGACTTGTGTCCTTTGCATTATTTTACTTTTACTTTTTTTTTTTTTTTGGTAAAATTATTATTTCAGGCAATTAAAAAATAAATAAACAAACAACTAAAACAAATTTAAAACAATCCTTAAGTAGAAATCCAAATTATAAACAACAGAGCCTGGGATTGCCAACAAACGAAACAAATCACTATCTAAAAATCTTGCAGCATAACGCAGGATTGAACAAATCAAAGTGTAAACGTTTGTATTCTGTGAGTTCTGTCACACCAACTCACAGGCTATTAACCCTAACCTTCCCAAATCCTCCAAAATCCTCTTTGCTAAAGTGAAGGATTTTGAAGGATTGAGGTTACATGCTACATGCTCTTTGCTAAAGTGAAGGATTTTGGAAGATTTGAGGTTATTAGGCATACTTGCCTTTCCATGGTACATGTACATCCATATTTGTTGTCATGATTTCAAGGTCAGTGGACACTGTTTATTGTTCCATGCATGCAGGGAGGGTCCCTGGCCATGTACATATACCACAGATTAGAAACACATGTGTACATACATGTCATGTGCTTGCTTTATTACTGAAGGATTTTGGAGGATTCAGGTTATGTGTAAGCAAATGGGCCTAGGGAGTTAGGAAGGATTCAGGTTATGTGTAAGCAAATGGGCCTAGGGAGTTAGGAAGGATTCAGGTTATGTGTAAGCAAATGGGCCTAGGGAGTTAGGAAGGATTCAGGTTATGTGTAAGCAAATGGGCCTAGGGAGTTAGGGTTAAAGCTGGAAGTTCTTTAGTCCCCATATGTTGATTTGTCAGTTTCATTCTGGCTCTTTTTTCAAAACAAATGACTTAAATTTGAGCAACTGTACCTTCAGAATGAGCTTCATCGTGGTCATGCAAAGCCTCCAGTGTAGTGGCCGCAGCTCCGTAGCTATCGGTTGTTGAATAATCACCATGGCGACTGCTGCCATGGCCAAAGGTCAATGCAGCCGCCCTGTCTGATGCTTTCTCCACTTTCTGGAAAATCAAATGATTATACTTTTGTCTGTATGGTGCAGTGGGTTTAAGTCTTCTTTCAGGTATTTTCAGTGGTGGAATGGAGATGAGGCTGTGCATTTTAGAATTGGAAATCTTCGGATACCCGGGTACCCGTAAACAATTTTGTAAAAACACATAAATATTCCTGAATGTTTTATAAGAGTTATAATAAATGTGGACTTAGGGACAAGGGCCAAAGTCATGGTACAGACAAGCCTTTGAGAAGCCCGGCCAGGCCCAGGCTTTTCCCCTGTCTACTGGCCTATATAATTAGCTCTGCTTGCCTGGGCTAGGCCCTCCAGAAGCCCAGGTTATGTTGATTGGCAGGTACTGTATTGTTACAGGATTAGGACTCACAAAAGGCAATTAGGAGACCAGCTAGCCTGGGCCTGGCCAGGCTTCCCAAAGGCTTGGCTGTACCATGACTTTGGCCCTCGATCCTCCCTTACTGTAATAATTTCCCCCTCTATATTAAAAACGACTTTGTTTAAAAAAATCAGAGACTTCCATTTGTGTGGCTTAAATGCTCAGTCGGAATTTTAAGAAGTCGTTTATGGGTAATTGGAACCCAAAAATGGAACTGGGCAATGACATTGTCTTTCAGGTACCCGGGCATTTACTGGTCATACAGTTTTGGTGACCCTCCCTTTTGACATCGGGAATTTCGCTTCACATTTGCATTTAACATTCATGTACAGAATGCACCAGGCCTGGAATTTCATTCTTGTAGGGGCAAGGCCAATTATCCTGAGTAAAGGGCACTTCCATTAGGATATTAGGTAACATCTAGGAAAGAATGTCGTATCCAACCGCCACTTTTAAGGGTTTTGGGGGAATTTGTTTGGAACCACTAACAGTTAAAAAGCGATTTTATCGATTTTTGAGGGTACAGAAAGCGAAAACTATCTTTAAAATCCAATTTAATGATGGTTTTCGGACTTTACTTCCCCTCTAAAAAAATCCTCCCCTTCAGAAAATAAAGGAGTCCTATTATAGTTACCACTGCACATGTACGATGAACATGTTGGTCACTAATTGGGGAGTGGACAAGATCAGACTGACATGACTGAAGAAATCATAGTATACTAAAAATGCCTGATTTTTCATTAAACAAATATTCTGGAATAATTTGAAGTATACGTCCATCTATACGTCCGTCATCTATGTTCTCCACCTTACTGAGCAGGTAAGATTACATTATTAGTTTTAACGAATGAGAAAAAGTGGCAGTTGGATACGACATTCTTCCCAACATCTATTTATGGATACATTTGTTAGTGACACCACAGCTAAGACCAGGGCAGTGGAGGTAGTGGTGTTTGTGTGATTCCAGGCCTGGTGTCCGTGTGATTCCAGGCCTGGTGTCCGTGTGATTCTAGGCCTGATGCACTATGAAAGTCTAAACTGTCCTCTTTGTCCAGTCTCTTTTGTCTACATATACATGTACCTTGATCCATCCTTGAATATCATCAGTAGAAGGACCTTGACTTTTTTTCTAAAATAAAAACAAGAGAAGATGAAAATAATTTTTTTAAACAAATATATCCAGCATAATATAAGGAAAGAATGTGGAACTCAACCGCCACTTGTGCACAATGTCTGTAGCATGTGTTTTTAATATGCCAAAATGGCTAACATCTCACTGGATGTGCATAAATTCAGTGCTCAAAATCTCCCAAAAAATATCCTTTCCAATCATCACTTGACTACACTTTTCTATACTTTAAGTGTGTCCTCTATCATCTTCAAAAGGAAAATCAGTGATATTTGTCATATTTGAATAGAAAAGTTGCAGAATTTTGTATGACATTTTTTCCTAATATAATCTCAGTCAATCATGTGGTCTACTCACTCTCCTGTCTAAACACTAACAATACATACATGTAAAAGGAAGATACAATTCATTACCCAGGCACAGTTATTAAGCTTAACAACCCCCAAACCCATCAAATTCTAACGGCTGGTTGTGTTGTATTTTGATGGACTCAGTACTGTATAGCCCAGACAGGGATACTTTACATGGGGCCAGGTGTCCCAATTCCAGCTAAGTCCAACCATTGGGTGGTAGTGTTACTGCATGGTGTTGTATTTTGATGGACTCAGTACTGTACATGTATAGCCCAGACAGGGATACTTTACATGGGGCCAGGTGTCCCAATTCCAACTAAGTCCTACAGTTGGGTGGTAGTGTTACTGCATGGTGTTGTATTTTGATGGACTCAGTACTGTAGCCCAGACAGGAAAACTTCCATCTAAGTCCAACAGTTGGGTGGTAGTGTTACTGCATGGTGTTGTATTTTGATGGACTCAGTACTGTATAGCCCAGACAGGGATACTTTACATGGGGCCAGGTGTCCCAATTCCAGCTAAGTCCTACAGTTGGGTGGTAGTGTTACTGCATGGTGTTGTATTTTGATGGACTCAGTACTGTATAGCCCAGACAGGGATACTTTACATGGGGCCAGGTGTCCCAATTCCAGCTAAGTCCTACAGTTGGGTGGTAGTGTTACTGCATGGTGTTGTATTTTGATGGACTCAGTACTGTATAGCCCAGACAGGGATACTTTACATGGGGCCGGGTGTCCCAATTCCAGCAATTCCAACAGTTGGGTGGTAGTGTTACTGCATGGTGGTTTTTGATGGACTCAGTACTGTATAGCCCAGACAGGGATACTTTGCATGGGGCCGGGTGTCCCAATTCCAGCTAAGTCCAACCATTGGGTGGTGGTGTTACTTCATTGTGTTGGAGTTAAACATTATTTAGATTGATTTTTTAAACTTTTTTGGAGGGGAGTGGGGGGGGGGGGGGGACAGAAAGCGAAAAATATCTTTAATATCCACTTATTATGATGGTTTTCGGACTTTATTTCCCTTCTAAAAAATTCCTCCCCTTCACTGGCCACTAATGGGGGATTTGACTCAAGAAGTCATTGTATACCAAAAATGTCAGATTTTTCATTAAATAAATATCCTGGAATACTTTGAAGTATATGTCCATCATCATCCATATGTTCTATGTCTGACTAGGTAGGTAAGATTACATTATTGGTTATGATGATGAATGAGAAAAAGTGGCGGCTGGATTTGACATTCTTCCTTTTGATTTTGTTAGATTCAGGAAGGTTCTTAACCAAAAACATTTGGGAGTTAGGGTTCAAATAACAAACACCATCTAAAAACTTACTTGGTGCAAAGTTGATACATTTAGTCTAACCCTAACCCTCCAGGGTATTTTGGCTAGAAACCCTGCCAGACGCATCAGATTGCATCGTTTGTCAAAGTGACTTGGCTGCCCAGTGCAGCAAGATCCATCTGGTCACAAATCTCAAGGCCGAACTGCCTCAGAGTCTGTGGTCACCAAACGCAGCAGGATACAACTCTGGCATTGTTCAATGGGACCAGCTCTCAATAGCCTCAGACTTGGCTGCTTATGCACTGGTGTTGACAGCTGAATGCATCAAAGTGCACCAGACTTTTCCACCTGATGCACTGTGCTGCGTCTGGCAGGGTTAGGGTTAAAGTGCTTTTGTCTTAGTAGAGAAAACAGGAATTGTCGACAACTTAAACCGTGTATGCCTACCAATTGTTTTGTTTTTTTTCAAAAAATGTGAGAACCTAAATTGTAAATTGTAACATAATTTTCACGGGACTATTTTCTTGAAAATTAAATGGGGGTAGAATGTCGTATCCGACCGCCACTTTTTCTCATTAAATATAACCAATAAAGTAATCTTACCTACCTAGTAAGGTGGAGAACATATGGATGATGATGGACATATACTTCAAATTATTCCAGGATATTTATTTCATGAAAAATCAGGCATTTTTGGTATACGATGACTTCCTCAGTCATGTCAGTCTGATCTTGTAAACTCCCCAATTATTGACCAACACAGTCATTGTACATGCGCAGTGGCAACTATAATAGGATCCTTCTATTTTCTGAAGGGGAGGATTTTTTTAGAAGGGAAATAAAGTCCGAAAACCATCATAAAAGTGGATTTTAAAGATAGTTTTTGCTTTCTGTACCACCAACAATCGAAAGAATCATTTTTTAACTGGTTAGTGGTTGCAAAAAAATTCCAAAAAACCCTTACAAAGTGGCGGTCGGATATGACATTCTTTCCGCAAATTGTAACGTAATTTTCACGGGATTATTTTCTTGAAAATTAAATGGTTGACATGAATGTATGTTATCAAATACCAATGTTGTACCTTAACCCTCCTATATACAGTGCATTTGCCATAGAATTGTCAGACCTTTCAAAACCTTTCAAATTTGCCGGACTGAAGGGTTTTGAAAGGTGAGAAAACTGTCTGACAAAAGGGACCTATGAAAGGTTTTGAAAGGTGAAACAACTCTCTGAACAAACTGGTGTGAGGTATTTCAGGGGGGGGGGGGGAAATTATACTGGCAGATGCAGTTGAAAAAAAAAAGTTGAAATGTTTTGAAATGTTTAGCTGTTTTCTGTGAGGGATACTCTATATAATGTACTGGGGAGTAACTCTACCTTTCAAAACATTTCAAAAGGTTTTGAAAGGTCCAACTATTTATGCATAGCAACTGTACTGATATTTGGTTGAGCAATAGCTCCACCTTCCAATTCCTTTCGAAAGGTTTTGGAGGGTCTGGCCATTTTCTGATAGACTTCCCATACCTTTATCATAGGGGTATACCATAGCCCAATTTTTCTACACTTCAATACCTTTCAAAGGGTATTGAAAGGTGTGGTCATTCATTAGCAACAAATTCTGAAGTGTTTTAAAAGGTTCATACATTATTGATAGCCATTTTGCCAGTAAGCAGATTTTGAAAGGTTTTGAAAGGTCAAACCATAAGAGGGTTAACAAAGAATTGTGTCACAAGCTTTTTTTTAAATATTTTTTTTATAGTATTTTAACATTTGGGAAGCTGTTGGTAAACACCAGCATAATGCAGGAATATTATTTAAAAAATAAATAACAAAAAAATTAATAAATAGAACATTAATTTAAAAACAAAAAAAATATCATGAAACTTCTCAGAAAGAATGTAAAAAACATCCACCACTTTTCTATCCAAATATGACAAATATCACATATTTTCCTTTGAAAGATGATAGAGGACACACTATAGATCGGTTTTCAGTTGAAAAATTATTCCTAAACCAATATGCTCAATATTTATATCAAATTAAAGGTCTTGATGAAAGAGATACAATGGTTTTTAAATCAAGAAAATCGGACGAGTAGTTTTTGAGGAATCCTGTTTTATTTAATCAAGTATACAGCATTCAATGAAGCCCGACTGTCCATACACTGTGTACATCCCTAATGGCAACAAAACCGTTGAATCAGCCTACACACACCGTGATACACACGCACAGCATTCGTGCTCGTTTCCCTCATAAGAGCTTTTGAAAGGGTGTAAAAAATACACTCTCCGCTCAAAACTAAACACAATTACGGCTCAAAACTTTCACATTTTTATATGATAGAAAAGAGGTGTAAAATTCATTCAGACATCGCTCTTACCTTTCAACTTAAAAATTTCACCTCGAAAAACTGTGTTTAATTTTGTATCTCTTCATAACTTCGGTTGTCGAGTAGCTGTGGAAATCGAGCAAGCATGGGTATGTAAAGGAGCCCTTTGACTTAATATGGAAACCCGTTTTCATGTCAATCACAATGTACTCGGGCGCGGAGACAGCTCCGAAGTTTTACGGGCCGAATGCGCCCGATCTCGGAACACTTCGCGAAAGGCTAGGCGGGACGAGAGTGGTTCATTCATAAAAACCTAGCCTTTCGCACGTACTTCCGATTGCTATTTTATGTACATTGTTGGATAGCTGAGACTATAAGCTTTCCAATGAGCTATTACATGCAAGATTTCGACAGGTAAAAGTAATAGAATTTTTTGATTTAAAATTGATGTTTTTTGTTGCGGGCGATGCGCTGTGCGTGTGGAGGGCTTCGGTCAAGCACGTACAAACTGAAAACCCTACTATACATGTAGATAGAGAGCTAGACTAGAGGAAAGTGTTACTGTTAAGTAAGGATTGGAAACGATATTTTCGGAAATTTTGAGCAACCACATCCAGTGAGATGTTGGCCAGTTTGTCGTCTGCTAAAATATACTACTCAAAACAATTTAGGGAACACCGGATAATAAGCAAGATCATTTATTTCAGATAAACACAATGTTTCACAGAATTGATGAGAAACAACTGCAACAATGAAACAGATGATAAAGCATTGAAGGATGCATGTAGTGATTACACATTTCATGACATGACTACTGAAAATGAAAGAGAGAGGGGGTTGCAAATGAAAATCCCGGTTCATGGAACATTTCAAACCTAGGCCTATTTGATCAGTTGATATTTAAAAATCCGGTGTTCCCTATAATTGTTTTGAGTAGTATACATGCTTAATTAGACATTGTGCACAAGCGGTGGTTGGGTTCGTCATTATTTCCAATTTCTCGTAAAATATTGCAATTGTCCAATATTATTTTATTCGTTGTGATTATTCGCAGGGCTGCCCTGCGAATTGCCATGTAGTCCGGTATTATTCGCAGGGCTAGGGCAGTACAGCAGTGAACGCGGTAAAACTCGATGATTCAGTCGTGCGCATGCGCACTGCACGCGTAATTTAATAGACCCATGTGTAGGCTCCTAGCGGCCCTAGGGCCTAGGCTAGTTTAGCCTAACATTAACGTTGATACAGTGTAGACTAACGTTAGGCTAACTGAAAATTGTGATACTACATTTAATTTAGCTACGTTTAATAATGAACATGCATGATGGAGGGCAAAGAATTTGATTCTTTTATAAGTTTTAAAACTTTTCTAGACCAGTATAGCAAGGAGAATAATACTGTATACTGCATTGCTGACAGTAGGACTGCCCAATATTCAAATAAAAGACTGCCTAAAGATTCAAAACCATTTCCAACAAAGTTTAAATATTCATATGCAAAGTATGTTTGCAAACATTTCGGAAAGCAAAAGAAGAGTGAGAGCAAAGGAATTCGCCCTGCGAATTAGCCGTACGTGTCACACAATCCGCAGGGCAGCCCTGCGAATTAGCCGTTTGTGTAACACAATTCGCAGGGCAGCCCTGCGAATTAGCCGTATGTGTAACACAATTCGCAGGGCAGCCCTGCGAATAAGCCCCACCTATTACTAGTATTAGTACTAGTAGTACATGCATGACAGTGTTGTTACCTTGTTTGTATTCAAATGTGTGCTGTTTGTCGGTGTGTCTTTTGACCATCTCTTCCAGCGATATAAGTCTGGGTTTCGGCTCGCCATCTTGAAGAAATTGAAGCCAAATTGTCCCCCGGTTTCTACTCTTCCAACTACAGCTATGGGCTGAGTTTTTACAAAATTCTGGTCCTCTTAAATCTTAAAAACAAGCAACGATCATCGTCACAGAAAAAGATCGTCTGTCGCCATTTTCTGTTGACAAGGAATGTACCAAACGGCTGTTTTATTCTACCTATAACGCAATTCAATAGCAAAATTTTAAAAAGGCCGGTCGTCGTACCGTCCACTGATCTCTCGTCACGCGTGGGATGGGGCACATTAAATATGAAATAAAACAGTCGTCGATTAATTAGAAAAGCAATATGGCGACCTCCATGAGCGGAATCTGGTGCTCCAATGTCTCAAGGTAATCCAACTTTTCAATATTTCAATGGGGATGGGTTTCCTTAAAATAGTTCAGTTGTGAAATGGGAACATGGGAACACTTTCTCAAGTCAATGAAAATAAAGTATGGTTCGTAATGTTGTGTTGCACAGTTGCACTGGCATGGCAGCTTAACGAACGGCTATCGAAGTATCGCAGTATCGGGGACGGGAGGGGGCGGGGGGTTGGACCATGGAGGTAGATCTACCTCCATGGTTGGACTGAACGATTCCGCTTGTTTGTTGTATTGCTTGTACTAAAACTACTGTTATAGTTTTATTACTATTATTAACACTATGCACACAAACAAAAAATAACGTGTCAATATTACTATTATTAACATGCTAACGTTAGGACTTATCATTCAATAAGATAAGGTTTAACAGTTAAGCTTATCGCAAATGCTAGAGCAACTGCCGCAAAAAAACACTGGGATACAATTTAGGGAATCCGTTTGTTTGCACGGCATGCGGTGGCGCTATTGCGCCCACAGACATCCCATTATTCCTATCCGCTATTTGCGATAAACCTTATAAATGTAATACACACATAACTTTACATTACATGACATATTTGCCTGGAAATATTTTAAACTAACACAATACTAACACAGTTGAATCGTTACCTGGCTGACAGAAATACCAAATGTTTTTACATTTCAAATAAATGAAAAAAGTAACGGATGAACCAATAATAGTTTTGCTTTCTTGCTTGTTTACTTCAGGATACCATATCTGTGTACGCAATCGGTCCGTTGCTTCTTCACAATGAATGGTGGCCTGTTCTTCAGGGCAACACAACCAGTGTTGTAAGTGTTTTCTCTTCTCTCCTTCTTTCCCCTCTCCTCTCCTCTCCTCTCCTCTCCTCGGCCTGTACCTTAATACGTGTACTGTGGACCCTCATCCACTCTTGGTAGGATTGTCACATACATATATACTTTGATGCTTTGCTCAAATTCCAATAGCTTGGGGCCAGTGTCTTAGCCAAAAGAGGGGAAGGGGTAAGGGTGTGGCCATGTCCCCTCCCCCCTCCACTTGTTGGCAAAATAGTGTCTGTTGGTAAAATAGTGTCTGTTGGTCTGTCTGACATGATGAGTGTAGTAACTGTACAAGAGTACCACCAAAATAGCACTGATTCTGTACCCCGACAATATCGTCACGATTAGAGCAGACTTTTGACAGGGCATTGAATCGGTGTCCTACTTTTAGATGAACGCAGTGACTGAAAATAATACTCCATGAGCAGCAGTGGTGTAGCCATACAACCAAATATTTCTTATAGTGGGTTTCATTTTGGCAGTGTACACTATTATTTTTATAAATTGCTTAAATCTTCTTAGTGCGGAACCGCCAAAGAAGAAGAAAAGGGTCGATCCTAAGATGGAGATGATGAGGCAGCAGAGGTTGCTGAAACGCATGAAGAAGGTCCAATTCAAGATGGGAGACCCCGAACTCAAGCCCATCGAGGAGTTCAGAACGGACAGGAAACTCGTCTTAGATGATTCAAGGTGAGTAGTGACTTGGAGAAGGGTTTGACTACAATCCTGATAGCTTAGGCCATTTTTTTTTTATTACTTGGATTACAGACTTTTTTTCCCCGAAGCTTTGCCGGTAACTTAACCAAATTTTAAAAATAAATAAAAAAATTGATTGGGTGCGCTCTCTTAGTAGATGAGTGCCCTCGGTCATGCATAGACTCACGGCACCGATGATTCATGACTCATTGAGTGGCAACCAGACTTTTTAATTTCTCATACCATGGATGGAATTTTCCAGGTAAGGAAGCGAATTACGGCCAGCACGGTAAACACAGTATGTGTATACTGTATGTACACAGTACAGACACATACATATATGATGCATGCACAGAAAGTAAAAAAACAAAAACAAAAACACTCTACTGCAATATCTTTTTTTTTTACCTTTGAAAATGATGATGATGATATCTAGTGCACTTAAAAATCAAACACTGTCAAACCTTACCTGTAGTAAGTACATTTACAGGTCAAAATGAGTCAACCGTTTTTGACTGGTAAAAGCATTGTCTGGTATTGTTCAGGATGGTCAAAATGACAGTAAAAGCCAGTTTTATCACAGACAAAAAGTCTTATCACAGACACTCTGAAAGCACTGAGTATGCATGTCAGTGTAGAGCAAAATAAAATAAAATATTTGATGAAAACAGGAAAATACTAGACATTACACATAAAATGAAAACAAATTAAAGGCAAAATTATTTATCAATATGAAAAGGATGCAGATGCAGCCCCAAAAATGATATTTATATGAGGCGATACGGGACTGATGCCTGCAAGGACAGCTCCACTCCTATTGGCTGAATACTTGATCTGCCACATTATTGTTGCTAAGGAGTTGACTAATCAGTAAACATACCTGTCCGCAATCCCTGCAGTAAACGAGAAACACCAGATGTCCCCTACGAGGAACAGGAAAGACGGGCCCTCCTCCAGAAACGCTGGGCACGCCACCGCTTCCAAGAACACGTCAAAGAGACCCATTTCATCAAAGCTCTCCTCAGGGTTCAGCAGAGGGCGCTTCAGGAGCTGCGAGACGAATCGGAAGAGCTCTACCAACAGGCAATTGAGAGAGACTCTAATCTATTTCCTTTTCAAGTGAACGGTCCCGTGCATACCCCTCCCATTCCGGGGTACACCAAAGACAGTCCAGATGGGGAGTACCACGACGTTTCCAAGCAGTATAAATAGGTGTTAGAATGAGAGAATTAAAAACAAATTCTTGACAAGCATGACGGAACGCCAAAAAACTGATACAAAGAGGCGTCCACAATGTCTAAATTTATGAAAAATGTTCAAACTTTCAGAGAGCAGTGGCTTCCCAAAGTGAATAGAAATCCTACATCAGTGGTGGATAATGGGGTGTGGCCTCAGTCGGTATTGTTTTACATTAAAACAAAAACAGAAAGCCCCAAATTTGAGACCCAAAAGGTGGGTGAGACTCCGGGCCCTTGTTTATTTTAGTTTTGTTCTTGCATGCATTTCTGGAGAGTTTCCCCCTTCTGTTCCTCTTATTGACCAAATCTAAGATACCTGTACATGTACATCACTCAATATGGTTACAGAAGTTCTTGGTACAAGGATTGGCTGCAGCTGCGGTTGTACAATCCTATGCGAAATCATGTTAGCCAGGCCTAGATCTTAACCGCGGCCATAGCCGTAGTGCCTCTCTGAGTTGGCCGTAATGCCCCTTTTGGTTGGCCTTGAAATTTTGAGGCAGCCAAGGCCAAAGTGGCTGTGCCCTCTCAATGCTTATGGTCGAGCCTTGTGTTGGACATCCCTGCACCATACAATGTTGAGTTAAAACCAATTTATCTGGGTAACATTTTTTTTAAATTTATTTATTTTTTTATTTTTTTGAGGGGGGGGCGGTGGGTAGATACAATTTTTTTACCATTTTTTTACTGCAGAACCTCTCATTGTTGTATAAAATGTATTTAGGTTATTTCAAGGGTTCAGTTTTGTAATAATGATATCGTATTGAGATTAAAGCCTGTGAAAAAATAAATACTCTGAGATGACTTTGTTTACTCCAAGTGAAGACAGGCTTTTTTTGCCTTAGTTTAGATTACTTGAAGTGCCAAGTGAACAAAGAACACAACTTGAAGTTGGAGAAAAAGTACACTGGTATATGACAAGAAATCATAACATCAGATATTTTGAGCTATCGGCAGAAAAAACTTCTCAATTTGATTCATTTTTAACAATAAGGCACTAACATTACATCTGTAATCTTATTCATCTGAAAAACAAATTCTTGATATTAATATGTGCAGAAGTGCAAAATGTACAAACGCTGCATACAAATGCCCTTTTACCCGGCGGAAAATCACCCTGGTACTCTAAAGATCATGTAACCTGGAAAAATGGTTCACCAGGGTAACAACGACAACGGGGATAGCTACAGCGAGAGAGGAACATGGATCTAATGATAGGGTCGCGAATTTTCCTTAAATAAATTGGGACAAGTAAATAATATTTCTTTCTTAAAAAAACTGAACTGTGAATTTATTATGATTCCTCGAATTAGTAAACAAGTAAAAGAAAGTGCGATAATAAAAAAAACTAGTTCTGCCGAACCAAAGTAAATCGAGTCAACTTGACCAAAGAGATTTCAGCAAATTGAATTAAAGAAAGAAAAAAAACTTTAAAATCACCAATTAAAACCAAATTAAAAAGTACTAGAAAAATCAACTTAAATCGAAAATTCAAACTGAAATTCGAGCTGAAAATGAAATGCAAACTGAAGTTTAAACTTAAAAAAACAACTTAAAATGCAAACTAAAAAAAACCAAACTAAAAACCAACACAGCGCTAATAGTGAATTACTTTTAAGCACATTCAGACATTAACCTGTTATACAAAGAAAGATACCAAAAAAAATGATTAAAGATGCAGTACATGAATTAAAATATGAATAAACCAAAAAAATAACTAACTGACTTATGATGGCTAACTCTTACAAATTCAAATAAGATTACACTTCCAAGAAACTCTATACCCCAAGTACTAACCCAATGAGTTGCCTGTGTGCATACAACCCTGTGGAGCTCATTAAATATGCAAATCCTCCTACTTATCTTGAGAACAAAGGGAGCTACAGTATATGCACATGGCATGGTCAGTGGAGCTAATCTTGATAAACAACTCACATATGTAGGTCTAACTAGCATAACAATTATAGAAAACAAATGCAAAATATAAATTGATCCTTAAAAAGATATATGAGTCCAAAGTTCATGGCAAACCAAGTTTTCGATGCAGTAGAAGAGTTTCAATTAAGAAGATACTTTATGGAAAATGTTTCACAAAAAACTCTCTTGGCAAAACTTAACTTCATAAATCTTAACAAAACATCAGTGACAAAGTTCTAGGTTTCGAAACTCTATAATGAAAGTACAAATCACCTTTTAAAATCAGGTTATATTTCCAGTATCTGAAAGGTTTTAGCCCTAATTCTATAAAGATCAAAACTTAAACAAAAGTCTTAAGATCCCTAAACAAAATAAATACAGTAATCTAAACATCTTGAGGTAATACATATTATCTAATGAAGAGTCATTTATACATCTGTATAAAAGAAATAACTAAAGACAATTTTAAAGGAAAAACTCACCAGATTATTGAGCAGCAAAGGGAAATAAGGCAGCGAGTGTCCGTAACTTTAAAACCACATGCTTTCTGTCTGCTGCTAACTGCTCACTGACCACCTCATGGCCAGGTCAGTGCCAGGACAATATACATTTACTAAAATTAACCAACTTAAGTCAGGGAACCACGCAGGTGAATGGTCTGGTACACTAAAACAATAAACTATAAAGTAAACCAAATTTAGTCAGGGGCCACTTAGGGAACCACTCTTATAACATAAGGAGATAAGAAAACAATTATATATAACAGGAGGAACTTCCCATTTTACTTAGGGAAAAAATAAAATCCATCAGCAAAAATATGTATAAGTACAGGAGAATTCCACCCCCTACACAGACTTTCCTTAACTTAGTGTATTTTGAAGGAAAAGTTGATTGTGGTGGGCACCCTGTCTCATGGTCACCAAGACAAAGTCGCTGTGTGGACATTCCTTTGGCCATATGGTAAAGTAGTTAACTCAATACTCTGGGGGGCTTATAAGTGGACACTGGCTAGAGTTTGTTTATAATAGTCTTCTTGGGTTGAGCTAGGATGGACTTAAATTACCTTGTTTTGATTTGATGTTATGTTTTCATTAGATTAAGTAACAGAGGGGGCCAAAATTGCACTCATCAGTAGTTCAGTTTGTTTTTGATCATTTTAGTACTGGCTCAGTATTAGACTGGCCCAGTCTCTGAGTTAAAAAAAGAAACTTTCATGATTTTATTTGTTTATATTTACTGCTTACAGTACGGGAGAATTCCACTCCCCTACAATCACACAAAGTGTAAACAAGTCACATGCTACAGAAACCACCCTGTCAAAGTTTCAGCTTCTTTCGTGTCCCACCCCAGACTGAGGGATCTCCTATATCCTAAGTCAACCACCCTCCTTCTCCCTGTGCTTGTTAACAACTGATTCAGTTCAGTGAGCACACACTCCTCTCCCCCCCCCCCCCCAACCCCTAGGATCCTAGTCTCAACGGTTCCCGCCTGCGCGCCTCAACGAACTAATCCTCCGGCATCCATTCATGGGATGATCCTCCAGCAGTCTACTTAAGCAGCAGCATTTTCCAGAGGCCGGCATTCTCCTGAGGACGACCAGAGCATACTGATCGAAACGTCGAGTTGTACCTCCAGTTCTTTTCAGAAATAATTACTACTCAATTGAGATTCCACATGGTGTCACCGCAATTAGTCTTACTTCTTTCGTGTCATTAACGAGAAAATAGTGAAAATGCATTCATATTGTAGGTATTCATTCCAAAGTGAAATATCTGTCTTCGGATGACACAAATTAATTTTTGGAAATTATTTCGCTAAAACAATGGCATTTCGCAGACAGAAATATTATGTAGAATTGATGTTTGAATTGATACCATCATTAACTTTTTACACCAAGTAAGTTTTACGTAAACATGTTTTGTAAAGATAACCAATAGTGTAAAGGGGCTTTAAGAAACAGTTCAGTTAAATAACGCCCAAAAATAATTGAAAAATAAAGTGAGAATAACGGTAACTGATAGTCTGTTAGAGTTTGGGGTTATCTTGAACGCAATGCTTGATGGGGTGGTAGCGGTGGGTACATCAGAGTGGAGTCTGTCACCGTACTTATCCAGCAGTGACATGATGATGCCGTTAGTCCAGCCAAATCCAGCCTAATTTCACAAAAACAAAAAGTAAAATTTATCATAAATATATCGCAAGGAAATATTTGGTATATAAATTATTTTTGTTTTAGTGAACCTGCAAACTCCAGACAACTGGACCAGCCCATTCACCAACTCATGAACGTTTGTTTTATATGGTGTAAACCGAGGACCTATTGTTCCCCCTCCTTTGTTCGCTTTGTTATTGGACTACAACTTTTTAAGGTATCTCCCATTTGATTTGCACACGTTTTTCAATCGAGGACATTTGCGAACAATAACCGCCAACCTAAGACCCATTCTTCCCTTTTGTTATAAGTCCTCGGTTTACACCATTAAAAAACGCAGCTATCGAGATCTAGCCCTATGTTGGCCGTCTCCCTGTTTTGGCCGTCTCCCTATTTTGTTTTCATAATCTTTATTCTGGGAATGTTATCTAGTCGGAAGTCTTTTAACCCATACATGCCGTGTAGCCAGGGATCATTCCCCCAAGTTATTAGGATGCTTAACCATGGAAGGGGCCACTGACCACTGTCATGGGCCACTGACCAGGCGTCAAGGCCTACATCTCCAGGCATCAAGGGTTTCACTACGACGACAATGAGTAAAAATAGCCGACAACATGTAAAATATCGCCAACTACATAGAGGAAGCGTTGATGATGATATATAAATATCTTGGCAGAATTTCAAAAAGTCTTTTTACCATGAAAAAATGTGAATTTTAACTTGACAAACATTAACATTTTATGGTGGCCATTTTGCCTTTCCCTGTTTGATCATGCGCATAGGACTGTACCATTTATGCGCATGACCGAAACTGGGAAAGGCAAAATGGCCGCCGTAAAATGTTAACGTTTGTCAAGTTTAAATATACATTTTTTCATGGTAAAAAACTTTTATAAATAACACAAAAATATTTGTACATCACATGAACGCTTCTCTAGATATTTAGCCATATTTCACATGTTGTTGTCAGCTATTTTTACTCGTTGTGGTCGTAGAAAAACCCTTGACGCCTTGAGATGTAGGCCTTGAAGCCGAATACAGCCCTTGAATTTATCACAGTTTTCTCGCTAACCATACTATGTACCAAGCAAATCACAGGTAATGGTGCCCTCACACCATAGCGTATGCTGAAACCTATGAGTTGCGTGTAAAAAATATTTTTATACGCACCAAACGCAACCCAAATCAAAAATTTTGTCAATTTCTAACCTATTCAACCTGTGGGTTGCGAACTGAACTTATGATCCCCAAAAATCTGCGATCACCTGCGTGTGAGTTGCGTGCAGAACTTACAAGTTGCGTTGGACCTGCGTGCTAGTTGCGAATATCGGTCACGTGATAAAAACCTTCTGTTTATTATATTCTGTATGTGTTGGAGTGCTAAGTTGACCATATTAAACTGATGTCCAATAACAGCTAGAGGTAGCTCCATGTTGTCACCTCGGAGGTCCACCAACAACTGACACCGATCTAGAAAAGGCACACTATTTATACCATTTCTAAACACGCATGTACTACGCAACTCACACGCAACTAATAGGTTGGATACGCAGGGCATAGGTTGGGGCCGGATACGCTGGGAATACGCACAATAGGTTGGAGGTACGCAACAGGATTGCAACAGGCACGCAACACGATCGCAACATGTACGCAACACATTCGCAACATGTACGCTACCAAAACCTGGCCAGATACCTCAAATTTGGACCTGCGTTCATAACTTATGAGTTGCGTACCTGTTGCGATCGTGTTTCGTGCGTAGCGTCCCTGTTGCGTATAAATTGATCGCAGGCATTCGCAGAGAATTATGAACATGTTCAAAATTTCTGAACTTACTCTGCGTGTGTCTGCGATCACCTGCGTGCTTGTTGCGTACTTCAAACCTATAAAACCTATTAGTTGCGTGTGAGTTGCGTTCGGAACTTATGACCACTATTTTTTATTCGCAACCATACGCAACTGGTGATCGCTATGGTGTGAGGGCACCATTAGTTGTTTAATGATTGTTATGTTGATTCAAAGAGAGCGAAGATACTGCTCGTATGCACGTTCCTGTTTTTGGTGTTGTTGATGCTGTGGTTGTTGTTATTTTGTTAATTTGTTGCCATACCTGCACTCCATACTCGCCCCCGTGACCTGGGACTCCCTGATTGGTCACATCATACTACAGCAACAAAAGGAAAAGAAGAAAAGAATATTCATGAATGTTTAAAAGCCAGTCTCAAACAATTAGCAAATAATATTTTGCCTAAAGACAATCAACGTTTACCTTTTCGTACATAACTTTGTTCTCCCTGTACGCTAAGAAATTCGTCAGCGTCCACTTCTGGGCAAGGTCAAACGCACACTGCTTAGCCTCCTCTAACTGGCTACTGTCTAGTGCTTCGATTAGCATGTGCTGGAGAGGAGGCCACGCATTAGGATAGTCCCACTGTTGTCCCGTGTTCTTCTTGGATGTTGGGACGCCCCCAGGATAGTCCAGCACGCCCTCGTTCTAGAAATGATTACAGGCCATGCACAACATTAACAATGGCAAACCTTACTTCCATTGAATCAACACATATTGATCAACAAATCTGTGAAAGATGCGAAAAAGCATTCACAATTTCTTAACAGAAAACACTTGGAGCAAAAAGTTAACATCTGGTAACTTTTTGAAAATGTGCATACTTATTTGTTCGTGTACCTTTTTGTTTTTACCAAATAATTGTTTTAATCTACAATGTTGTATCTTCCAATAGAGACAAGGTAAACAGTTTATGTTGGGGAAACTACTTCTTTTATCAAACTATACCGAGCATACACTGTACATGTAAATTTAACGCTTCCTAAAGTCGGCCTCCAATTGCCTTCAAATGATTTACCTTTAAGTATTCCAACACTTTCCCGTCCATCTCTTCTTTCCCACTGCCGCCCTCCGCACCGTAACAGCCCGTCCACATCGGCACAATATTCGACAGGTAGAACTCGTTATTGGCGGCGGATGACTCCAGGTCGTAGTCCAACCACACGCCGGCCGATTCACTCCAGAAGATATCGTGGATTGCTGAGCGTCTAGTCTGGTAGGCGGTCGTGTACTCAGCAGCTTTTACTGTATCACCTGCGAAAATAGCCATTCGACAGCCGTCAACATCAAAATCTCTAGGTAAAACATAGCTTTGCATGGTGAGGATGATAAGTAAGACTAATTGCGGTGACACCATGTGGAATCTCAATTGAGTGGTAATTAGTTCTGAAAAGAACTGGAGGTACAACTCTACCTCCAGTTCTTTTCAGAACTAATTACCACTCAATTGAGATTCCACATGGTGTCACCGCAATTAGTCTTACTTATCAAAATCTCTTATCGACCAATCACATTTGTTGAACGGCTGTCTGTACTGTGCGCAACATGCGCATTTCACCACGCGTCGCGAATATGTTTTCAGATTTTTCGAAAAAACAGACAGAATGATTTCCCAGGATATATTATACCATTATAAACTTTACAAGAAATGCAGCAAGTAAGTCGTGATTTAACACCAGATACCGACTGTGTGGTCGCCATGTTTGTTTCCCAGAGATTCAACTTTGACCTTGGTTGGGAGCTAGCGCGCGAACCTCGAAGCGTGACGTCATATCTTCAACACAACGTATCCAATGAAATCCCTTGAATGTTGCCGCCAGGAGTCCGTCTTTATTCTTGAGGAAGACAGGGGACCAGTTTAATATTGTACCTTACCTTTGGTTGCCTTCAAACACAGTGGCCACAGTATACATAATACACCCATCCCGATTTTGCCAAATTCCACCACCCACGACCTTGGCCGGATATTTCGGTCACGCACCTGTACGAAAGCAAGCAGCGTGACTCTTGACTGACCAATAGTAACACTTGCCATGGAAAGGCATGCTCCTATTGATTAATCCATACATGTCTTTCGACTGATGTGTTGTGATATTTGGTAGCAGTCCAGAACTGCCTATGTATTCACTCAGCCTTGTACAAAAACTATACTACCAAGCCATTCATAAACTTTAGTTAATTAATTAAACAATTACTTTTTCAGTAAACAGCTAATATCATATTATTGTAATTCTGGGCTTCCTTAAAAAATATCCCAGGCCCGATAGGTGAAAGACTTTCATACCTGCCGTTTCGAAGAAGTCTGCCAGAAGTCTCTCGTTCCAGCAAAGGACACTGTTTAAATCCACGGGAACTATTTGTTTGGTGCGGATGGAGCTGAGGGTTCCTTGTGGGCCAAACCACCTGCTAGAGAAATCCCATCCGCTCTCGGCTGCCGCGGCGAGGTTGGAGTAAACCTCCGCCGCATCGTCTGTATTGGATAGATGATTATGCATTTTTGTTTAAAGAGAGCTCCTTCCATCCAGTAGCGTAAATGTGTTGTTAGGACTGGGGGGGGGGGGGGGGCTGACTCAATATTTTCAATTCAAATGACCGCACCTCACTCCATCCGAGTAATTATCTTAAGTATCTGAAACATTGGATTACAAATAAATGTGTGGCGGTCCAGGAAAACCCAACACATGGTCAAATTTTTTACAGTTCTTGATGAGCATTTAATCAAGTACCGGTAATACACCCTTTACTGATCTCATAACAGTTTTAATGAGTTCAATATTCAAACCACAACTAAAGTTATGACCTTTCAAAGACGGTTCATTCTAAAACCCACAAACGGAGAAATTAGGGTTCAAAGTTGGCTATGCAGTAAACGTAAATCCCTTGAACTATTAATAGGACAGGATCAGGACTAGTGTAGAGCTTTCCATTGATGGGTTATTCATAGGGGGGCGTGCTTTGGGAGAATTCATGAGCGTCGGCCAAAAAGTGCATTGTTTTATAGTGAATTTTTTTAATCTTCTAATTATTTTAAAATGCATTGGGTTCAAAAACATCCCAAAAATACATTTTATACTTTGATTTTCCTTAAAAAATATTTAAGAGGAAATTTAAAGACAACAACTTCCATTTGGAACCAAAATCTCAAAAATGACACTATGGTAAATGTTTACGTAAATCGGTCCATAATTACAAAATGTGCGTGGCGACTTCCGACGGGTTTTCCCCGACTGCCACACAAATACATCTTGAGTACAACTATTTGACATGTAGTTTGGGGAAAATTTCAATCTTTGTTGATACTTCGGAAAATAATTTTACAAATAATTCAACATTTCAAAAACAATGACTGGTCCAAAATTATATATTGAGCATACTATAAAGTGCCACGGAGAAGTTCAATTGTTTTGTATTACTTGGCACACAAATCGGTGGATGATCCTGTGTACCATCCCCTGGACCAAAAAATGATATTGCATTTTGAGATAATCAAATTTGTTACACAACTAACTGTAATAACTATAGGCATTTATATATGTTATGGAATACATCATTCATCAAATGTTTCTTTTGAAGCCTTTTTGTCTATAATTTCAGTATAACTATTTTTTCAAAATGATTTTTTAAAGTTCATGATACAAACATTTCACATAATAAACAACCTGAATGTATTTTCACTATTGCTGAAGCTTTCATATAGGCTGCAGTTATGCATCAACAAAATAATACATTATCCTTACAGAAAAGAAATATATTTTACTACAAAAAAACTTTCTTAGTGGGTAGACATTCACAGGTCAGTAAGTCTGACCAAGTTCCAATTTTTCAGTGTAACTTTGACTTGTGTCACCATAAAATGACACAGACTCAAGGTTTGAGGAATACGTGTCTGCTATGAAAGTTTAATACATACTTAATACAAAGTCAATTTTTACGTAAATCGGTCCATAATTACAAAATGTGCGTGGCGACTTCCGACGGGTTTTCCCCGACTGCCACACTTTATTGAGTAATAACCGACACATCAATACAATGTTTACCTTCTGAAAGTCCAGACGCCGTCTCAACGTCTTCCCTGTACGATTCGGGCCTATAAATGTTGATTGAAAAGACAATGAATCCAAATTACATTGTGGGCAGCTGGGTTACATTTTGGTTACGTACAACCATACCACATCTGATGGTTGGTATCTTTGTTTTGGAAGGGGGATGGACAGAATATTACTCCCTCAAAAGCTATACTTTCTGAAATCCCCTTCATTTCAGAGAACTTATACGATCAAATCATACCTATTCAGGCCTACAAGAAGTTGCCGACGGCAGCGTTTTGTTCCAAGTGTTTTCTGTATAAAAAAAAAATTGTGAATGTCTTTTCATTCTTTTCTCATAACAATGTATTGAGCAAAAACTGCTAACAATTGATTGATTCAAGGATAATAAGCTTACTTACAGAAGCAGTTTTACCATCATTTTTAAAGTATACCTTCCCTTTAATTGTACATGTATATCTTGATTCAAAGAGAGTAAGCATAACAGAGAAGCAGTTTTGCCATCATTACCATGCATCCAATGACGTACATTTTTTAATGTTTATCTTGATTCAAAGAGAGTAAGCATACTCACAGAAGCAGTTTGGCCAACATTACCAATGTTGTACCTTCCCTTCAATGTATATGTTGATTCAAAGAGAGTAAGCATACTCATAGAAGCAGTTTTGCCAATATTACCAATGTTGTACCTTCCCTTCAATGTATATCTTGATTCAAAGAGAGTAAGCATACTCTTAGAAGCAGTTTGGCCAACATTACCAATGTTGTACCTTCCCTTTAATGTATATCTTGATTCAAAGAGAGTAAGCATACTCATAGAAGCAGTTTGGCCAACATTACCAATGTTGTACCTTCCTTTCAATGTATATCTTGATTCAAAGAGAGTAAGCATACTCATAGAAGCAGTTTGGCCAACATTACCAATGTTGTACCTTCCCTTTAATGTATATCTAGCATACTCATAGAAGCAGTTTTGCCGACATTACCAATGTTGTACTTTCCCTTCAATGTATATCTTGATTCAAAGAAATAGAGTAAGCATATTCATAGAAGCAGTTTTGCCAACATTACCAATGTTGTACATTCCCTTCAATGTATATCTTGATTCAAAGAGAGTAAGCATACTCATAGAAGCAGTTTGGCCAACATTACCAATGCTGTACCTTCCCTTTAATGTATATCTTGATTCAAAGAGAGTAAGCATACTCATAGAAGCAGTTTGGCCAACATTACCAATGCTGTACCTTCCCTTTAATGCTTAGGCCGACTTACCTTGGTTTTCCCATGAATACATTGTATCGGTTCAGTGTATATTTTTGTGAGCCACCGTCAGGTTTCTGGACTTCTACGGACCGGTTTACCATCCAGAATTCGTACTCTCTCTGCAAGGTTGGGAGGATGTCCTGGACGAACTGGAAGTCGCCCGTCGCCTTCAGGTACTCACTGACCGAGGGAATGAGGAAAGGGGGCTGGCTCCTGCGCTCGTAGTAGACACGGTTGCCGTTCGGGACGAAGCCAAGTCTAAAAATACAAATATAAACAATTGAAAACAAACAAACAAACAAAAACTTATAGTACATTATTCGTGACTGAAATGGGCTCTGATGTTGATAAACCGCTATACTGCGTTTCATAACCATAATAAGCACAGTATTTAAAAAAATGTTTTTTGGATGGCGCTTTAATCCAGAATAAACATTTGGCAAAAGGTCATTATGCACACTAAGATTTAGCCCCCCTCCTTTTAAACAATTCTGAGTATTTCTGACTACGCTGTGTAGATCAAGTTGTAGGTTAGCATCACATAATAGGCATATTATTTGACATT
>CM055816.1:54791852-54835596 GCA_029582265.1 Zoroaster sp. YZ-2022 | reverse complement strand
TGGATCTGCACTGGCTCCCGGTTAAGATGCGCACAATTTACAAAATTCTTCTGTTAACTTTCAAAGCACAAATGGGCCAAGCTCCATCTTATTTATCTGAACTTGTTCACCGTTATTCTCCTACTCGGACTTTAAGGTCATCTCAACAGGCATTGCTTGCTTCATCTACACGGGCTTCTACCAAATTTTATGGAGAAAGGTCTTTCTCTTACGCTGCACCAATGTTATGGAACAATCTACCCGTGCATATTCGCCAATCTAGTTCTGTGAACCGTTTTAAATCTCTGTTAAAAACTCATTTGTTTGAATGTGCTTATTTGTAATCTTGTTCTCTCATTGTATTTTTCTATGCTTTTTTTCCCCACGTATGCGCTTAGAGGCTTTGGCATTAGGCGCTTTACAAATGTCTATTATTATTATTATTATTAAAAAAGAGATAATCCACAATTAATTTCTCAAATTCCTGCAAAAAAATGGAGAAATTTACATGTTTACCATCAACATCCCTTTCTGGTCGATATATATTAACAAGGCGAACAGATCTAGAGTTGCACGTTACCTCAGCATGCAGAGATTCAAATGTTAGGTAGTCAATATTAACATTTTTCATACTGACAGATAAACTGGACCTAAAGAGAATTGCAACCCCTCCACCGGTCTTTTTTGGTCTGGGGATATGATGGAGAGAGTAGGCAGCAGGAGTGCACTCGCGGGGTAGCAAGTCATCATCAGGTTTAAACCATGTCTCGGATATAGCAACAAGATCCAAATTGTTTTACGAAGTCAACAAATTCATCCGATTTGTTGCATATGGATTGAGTATTCAAGACACAGAGCTGAAGTTTAGACGCATCGTGAACATTTGGAGTTGAAGTTATGCCAATGTCGCTTGTTGATGTGGTTAAGTTCACTGTTGGGGGTTGGTGAGGCCGGAGTGCAAGTTGTGCAAGTCTGTCCATTCTACGGCGACCAGCTTTCTTACCTCTATGTATGCGGCGGTATGTTTGGAGTTGATTGGCAAGCATTCCAAGACAGTTCAATTGACTCAATACTGAATAAGATAGAGCTGCATTAGTACATGGAGCATTGCGAAGATTGAGTAGTTCATTGCGGCTGTAGGAAATTTTATGGAGCTGAGTGGCGTTTGTGGGTGTGTTGTTCAGTGTTTCAGGTCCAGGGTTTGGGTTTATGTCACCAGAAATTAAGAGTTCCAGGTGAAATGTGGCAGATGAATTATTATAATATGATATAGGGCAACTCAAGAATTTAAGATGGCGGATTTGTTGTTTTTTATGTAGGCCGAGTGTACTTGTAGGTTGCATGCTGAATTCTAAAGATGAGTCATTGAGATTTTTTGGGTCAATGGTTCAAAGTAGGCTAATGGGAATTAACCATGCTATTTGGGTATACTTCAACAGTGAACTTACGGAATTTGAGAAATTTGGGGTGAGAATCAACGGAGTAATTAAATTTTGTTTACAAACCTACTAACAAAAATAGCGCCATGGCATGTCGCAGGTTATAATCCTCTCAAAATGTCGAGCATGAAAATGCGTGAAACAGACATGTAAGTACAGCATTTGGTTTTTTACTAGAACGGGTCTTTTGTTTAACCTTCCTACTATAGCTGCACTTTAGTGACAAGTAGCTACAGCGGTCAAAATCAGTCAACTGCCTGTTTTTGACTGTTGACACGAATGTGCACACAGGGGAATTTTTGGCTGGTTTTGACTGTCATTTTGACCACCCTGAACAATACCAGACAATGCTTTGTACTAGTCAAAAACAGTTGACTCATTTTGACCTGTAAATGTATTTACTACACGTAAGGTTTGACAGTGTTCGACTTTTAGTGCGCTAGATATTGGTAAGACATTAGTATATCAATAAAACTACATACTGCAGAAGAATTACCGTACATGTATAAATTAGGTAGCATCTTAGAAAATATACGTCCTGAGTTTCATTTCCAAATTTCAACACACAAACTTTAAAGATGTATTTTAACGGCAATTTCTGGAAATTATATATATGTATAGTACAATATATATATATATATATATATATATATATATATATATATATATATATATACTTAACTGGTCGGTAGCCTGTAGATCTCAAGCATACAACAGTGAATCGAAACGGTGCAACCTTTGCCTCACAGAGAAGCTCTCCATCATAAACGCCGACAAGAGGATACTCCTGAACAAACGACCCGAACTCATATCAAAATGCCGCCATGAAAACAAGTTCTACCTCTGCAACTTCAAAAGCGATGACACGTGACGAGGAACAGTACCGCGTCAACAAACCACAAACTGCCAACAAACAAGCTTACACACAAGGCCCGCAAACAATAGGTAATTACCACGCATCATTGAGCGAGTAACCTGTACGTGCACGTGTAGGCCTATATATATAGGAGTAATCACTTGGTGACTATCAGTTGTCTGATGATCGCATAACGCGTGAAACTCGGAGTTACAACTACCAGCGTTCCACTAGTTTTACTACAAGTATATATATATATATATATATATATATATATATATATAAACGGGTAGCGAGCAAAGAAAAATTGGCTGATGCCGGACTCGAACCCGCGACCTCTCGACTACCGTACGAGCGCTCTACCAACTGAGCTAACCAGCCCCTATGTTCGTGGGCGGTCCACTTATGCCAATTATCTATTGCTCTATGGGGCCAGGTCATAGGCCAAACCATAACTGCCGAGTAGCCAGGGATCAAGCCCCGGTCAGATGCAAACAACCCGGGTATCGGCATTAGCGGGGATCACACAATTAACGGGACACAAGCCTTTTATGTGGTTGTACACAAAGTAGATTTATATGGAGAAACTGACCTGAAATATTATAAACGGGTAGCGCGCAAAGAAAATTTGGCTGATGCCGGACTCGAACCCGCGACCTTTCGATTACCGTACGAGCGCTCTACCAACTGAGCTAACCAGCCCCTATGTTGGTGGGCGGTCCACTTATGCCAATTATTTATTGCTCTATGGGGCCAGGTCAGAGGCTAAACCATATCTGCCGAGTAGCCAGGGATCAAGCCCCGGTCAGATGCAAACAACCCGGGTAACGGCATTAGCGGGGATCACACAATTAACGGGACACAAGCCTTTTATGTGGTTGTACACAAAGTAGATTTATATGGAGAAACTGACCTGAAATATTATAAACGGGTAGCGAGCAAAGAAAATTTGGCTGATGCCGGACTCGAACCCGCGACCTCTCGATTACCGTACGAGCGCTCTACCAACTGAGCTAACCAGCCCCTATGTTGGTGGGCGGTCCACTTATGCCAATTATTTATTTCTCTATGGGGCCAGGTCAGAGGCCAAACCATATCTGCCGAGTAGCCAGGGATCAAGCGTCGGTGAGATGCAAACAACCCAGGTAACGGCAGTAGCGGGGATCACACAACGGGACACAATCCTTTTATGTGGTTGTACACAAAGTAGATGTATATGGAGAAACTGACCTGAAATATTATAAACGGGTAGCGAGCAAAGAAAAATTGGCTGATGCCGGACTCGAACCCGCAACCTCTCGATTACCGTACGAGCGCTCTACCAACTGAGCTAACCAGCCCCTATGTTGGTGGGCGGTCCACTTATGCCAATTATCTATTGATCTATGGGGCCAGGTCATATATATATATATATATATATACATATATATATATATACACATATATATACATATACATATATATATATACATATATATATATACATACATATATATATACATATATATATACATATATATACATACATATATATATACATATATATACATATATATATACATATATATATACATATATATATACATATATATATACATATATATATATATATATATATATATATATATATATATATATATATATATATATATATATATAAATTAAATTAAATCTGGAGGGTGGCCTTAGCTTTCGATCCAAACCGGACCTTCATCAGAGGCGTAGACAAGATACAAACATAAAAGACGCATCCATTTATAGGGAAAAGCAAAAGCGAAAGCAAAGGATCATGGGGAGGGATCCAAAAAAGTGGGAAAATAGTAGCCAATTATAAATATAATAAATGTAAGCGAATAATAAATCACAAATTACTGCGGAATAATATAAGTTTATTATTTTGATGATCACACAAACTGTTTCTAGCATCCTGAAAATCAACCTCCTCGGTTAAATTTGAAAATTAATGCAGAATTGATTGAATTGTGACATCTTATTATGACTGAACTTAAATTTGAACAATGTGATTTAATTAACAAAAAAATGAATCTATTAACGTTGTGAATTGTAATAAAGGGAAGCTTAAGTTTGTCGCACCTTCTTGACCACAGGTTAATGACCGGTTTTGGGCTGTGACCACGCACAAAACAAGTCATTATCCTGCGATAAAGACCAATCGTCACTGCGTCAAACGTTTATTCCCATTCATAAATGCCCGTATCAATTTTGTTTTCAAAATGAAAACAAATTGTTATTTATGTGGAATAAAAAGCCAAATAGAAATGGACAAAGTCGCGTTCTGGGACTCTTTCAAGGAACATGAGTCAGAAGAATATATATCACCAGCTTGACAGTCCAGAGTAATACAAATCACCAGTTTGCCAGTCTAGAACAAAATAAATCACTAGTTTGACAGTCCAGAACAATATAAATCACCAGTTTGCCAGTCTAGAACAATAATATCACCAGTTTGCCAGTCTAGAACAATATAAATCACCAGTTTGCCAGTCTAGAACAAAATAAATCACCAATTTTACAGTCCAAAACAATATAAATCATCAGATTAGACATGATTACCAGTTAGGACTACTTCATTGTGATAAATCATCTGTTAACTGTAACCTGGAAAAATGGTTCACCAGGGTAACAACGACAACGGGGATAGCTACAGCGAGAGAGGAACATGGATCTAATGATAGGGTCGCGAATTTTCCTTAAATAAATTGGGACAAGTAAATAATATTTCTTTCTTAAAAAAAACTGAACTGTGAATTTATTATGATTCCTCGAATTAGTAAACAAGTAAAAGAAAAATCACTTTGCTCTTGACTCCGTATTATTTAAGTGCGATAATAAAAAAAACTAGTTCTGCCGAACCAAAGTAAATCGAGTCAACTTGACCAAAGAGATTTCAGCAAATTGAATTAAAGAAAGAAAAAAAACTTTAAAATCACCAATTAAAACCAAATTAAAAAGTACTAGAAAAATCAACTTAAATCGAAAATTCAAACTGAAATTCGAGCTGAAAATGAAATGCAAACTGAAGTTTAAACTAAAAAAACAACTTAAAATGCAAACTTAAAAAAAACCAAACTAAAAAAACCAAAACCAAAAACCAAAAACCAAAAAAACCCAAAACCAACACAGCGCTAATAGTGAATTACTTTTAAGCACATTCAGACATTAACCTGTAAATACAAAGAAAGATACCAAAAAATGATTAAAGATACAGTACATGAATCAAAATATGAAGAAACAAAAAAATAACAAAATGACTTATGATGGCTAACTCTTACAAATTTAAATAAGATTACACTTTCAAGAAACTCTATATCCCAAGTGCTAACCCAATGAGTTGCCTGTGTGCATACAACCCTATGGAGCTCATTAAATATGCAAATCCTCCTACTTATCTTGAGAACAAAGGGAGCTACAGTATATGCACATGGCATGGTCAGTGGAGCTAATCTTGATAAACAACTCACATATGTAGGTCTAACTAGCATAACAATTATAGAAAACAAATGCAAAATATAAATTGATCCTTAAAAAGATATGAGTCCAAAGTTCATGGCAAACCAAGTTTTCGATGCAGTAGAAGAGTTTCAATTAAGAAGATACTTTATGGAAAATGTTTCACAAAAAAAACTCTCTTGGCAAAACTTAACTTCATAAATCTTAACAAAACATCAGTGACAAAGTTCTAGGTTTTGAAACTCTATACTGAAAGTACAAATCACCTTTTAAAATGAGGTTATATTTCCAATATCTGAAAGGTTTTAGCCCTAATTCTATAAAGATCAAAACTTAAACAAAAGTCTTAAGATCCCTAAACAAAATAAATACAGTAATCTAAACATCTTGAGGTAATACATATTATCTAATGAAGTCCTTTATACATCTGTATAAAAGAAATAACTAAAGACAATTTTAAAGGAAAAACTCACCAGATTATTGAGCAGCAAATGGGAAACAAGGCAGCTAGTGTCCGTAACTTTAAAACCACATGCTTTCTGTCTGCTGCCTAACTGCTCACTGACCACCTCATGGCCAGGTCAGTGCCAGGACAATATACATTTACTAAAATTAACCAACTTAAGTCAGGGAACCACGCAGGTGAATGGTCTGGTACACTAAAACAATAAACTATAAAGTAAACCAAATTTAGTCAGGTGGCCACTTAGGGGAACCACTCTTATAACATAAGGAGATAAGAAAACAATTATATATAAATGACAGGGAAACTTCCCATTTTACTTAGGGGAAAATAAAATCCACCAGCAAAAATAAGTATAAGTACAGGAGAATTCCACCCCCCTACACAGACTTTCCTTAACTTAGTGTATTTTGAAGGGAAAAGTTGATTGTAGGTGGGCACCCCTGTCTCATGGTTACCAAGACAAAGTCGCTGTGTGGACATTCCTTTGGCCATATGGTAAAGTAGTTAACTCCATACTCTGGGGGGCTTATAAGTGCACACTGGCTAGAGTTTGTTTATAATAGTCTTCTTGGGTAGAGCTAGGATGGACTTAAATTACCTTGTTTTGATTTGATGTTATGTTATGTTTTCCTTTACTTTAGATTAAGTAACAGAGGGGGCCAAAATTACCCTCAGTAGTTCAGTTTGCTTTTGATCATTTTAGTACTGGCTCAGTATTAGACTGGCCCAGTCTCTGAGTCAAAAAAAGAAACTTTCATGATTTTATTTGTTTATATTTACTGCTTACAGTACGGGAGAATTCCACTCCCCTACACACTCCCATACTTAAAAGGTGTTGTTGTACTCAACAACGCAAAAAAAAAGAAGAAAGTCAGGTATTCTACAGTTCTATTTACATCCAGTCACCGTATCTTGGTGGTGGCCTGATTACTCTCCTGAGACGACGTTTACCTGCAGGCATCCTGAAGGCATCGTCAGAACTGGATGAATCATCTGCATCGTCATTGGTATTATAACAAAAGGGGGACCTGTTCTCGATTGGGAATTCATGTGGCTCATCTCTGTAGTCAACTGGTGGTGGAATTACATGTACCTCAGTCTCGGAATCTGAAGAGGACTCAACTGTGGTGTGAGTACCGGTGGCTGTCTCTTCCGAAGTATCACTGAACTCCCGTGGTGGTGGAATGACGTGTAATTCTTCCTCTGAAGGAGACTCGACAGCTGCTGATTGATGGTCCCTCCCGGTGGTGGTTTCTTCCTCTGAGGTTACATCAAAGGGACATTTGGTAAGCATATTACGATGGAGGGTCCTCATTTTCTTCGAGCCAAGTTGCCTCACGATGTATACTGGAACGTCTTGGAGCTTCCTAATAATCACGTACGGTGTTTGCTCCCACTTATCCTTAAGCTTACATTTACCTCTGGGTGTCTTGTTGAGTGCCAACACTCGATCACCTGACTCGAGAGCCTTCTCCTTGACTTTCTTGTCATATGTATGCTTCTGCTTATCTCTTGCCTTGTCTGCATTGGCTCTGGCCTCAACGAATGCTTCGTGCATCTGCCTTTGTAGGGTCTGGACATATGTGTCATAGTCTTGGTATTGGTTGGCCTCGTCTCGTTGTTGGAACATCACATCCACTGGTAGCTTCGGTTCTCTCAGGAACATCAGAAAGAAGGGCGAGTAGCCTGTTGAATCGTGTTCACCACAGTTATAAACGTGCGTTAGTGCTTCCACGTGTGATGCCCAATTCGTCTTTCTCATCGGATCGAGAGTGCCTAACATCGATAGGAGAGTGCGGTTAAATCGTTCCGTCATACCATTACCCTGTGGATGATAAGGTGTCGTTTTACTTTTGACCATTCCCATGACTGTACAGAGTTGACGGATGACTTCAGACTCGAAACACTTCCCCTGGTCCGAATGGAGACGTTCAGGAATACCGTAGTTGGAAATGTACTTCTCCCATAAGACATGTGCCACCGTCGTAGCCTTCTGGTCTCTTGTTGGATACGCTTTCGCATAACGAGTGAAATGGTCAGTCACAACGAGTAGGTGCCCTACATAACCATGATTGCAATCTGAATACAAATACTCCCTATATATCAAATGATTTAAACAATCTCAATCAATAATTTCGTTTTGAAAAAAAAATGCATTTAGATTTTCAGCCGAGTACGGACATATTATTTTTTTTCACCAAATTATACTATATTTATTCAGTAGTCTTTTTTAGGTTATAATAGATAATTAGTTCAACATGAACTATCTATTTTGCCTTTGTAACTAAATATTAAGTACTTGATTTAAAATGTTAAACATTAGATAAATAAATTAGATTATTCAGATTATTAAGTAACCGCTGTATTTGATATCGTTATTAACTTTCAAAATTATATTTTATTCTGTTCTTTGATGTCGTTAAACACAAATAATTTGGATGTACACATACTAACAATACAATTAATAATATCATTGTGTTGAAACTATATTTTATTTTAAATAGTTGTTAAATTTGTTTAATAAATAAAAATCATTTCGTGTAAAAACAATGATAATGCATTGACTTTGTGTTGATAGGACACTGAACCTTTTGAGTAAAAAATGTTTTATTTCGAAAAATAACACCGTTGGTGTCAATTCTAATCTCCCACCGTGTTTGCAAATTGCCCAACACCTATGCAGGTAGTACACTCACTGGCCAAAAGTATTGCAACATGAATTTATACGAGACATTGCCTAGACGGATGGCCGCAATTATCGGGTCACGTGGTTACCCGACAAAGTATTGAAGGACATTGTTTCCGAGCAAGAACAGTAAAAAAGAACATTGACTTCAAAACACAGGCACTTTCAAGAAGTCTTAAGGAGTGTAAATAAAATAAAATAAAATAAAATAAATTATTGTAACACAGTTCTCCAAACTGAACTTTGGTGTGAATTTCAATGTTGCAATACTTATGGCCAGTGAGTGTATTTAACACTCGGTATTTGCAGTGTGCCTCTAATCTAACATGCCTCCTGTTATAAATAACATGTGAATATAGCTGTAAATGTTGGAGAAACAAATTAAATAACACAAAAATAAGTTTTTACTGACGACATAAACTACGGAATCGTGACTTAGAAATTTGAACATTTTGAAAACTTTAGGGATGTTTTTATTTATTATAGGTTATAATAGATAATTAGTTCAACGTGAACTATCTATTTTGCCTTTGTAACTAAAGATTAAGTACTTGATTTAAGATGTTAAACATTAGATAAATAAATTAGATTATTCAGATTATTAAGTAATCATAAACTACGGAATTGTGACTTAGAAATTTGAACATTTTGAAACCTTTAGGGATGTTTTTGTTTATTCTTAATAAAACTTAACTCTGAGTAAAATGATTTAACCACATTGCTTGTAGTAAAATCAGAGCTTGATATAATTTTAAATGAACTCAATATCAATACTGTAGAGTGTTCATGCACTCCTGTCTCTTGTGAATAATCAATGTGCGTTAAAAATCTGCAGACTTTGAAATGTCTTGAATTATTAGTTGTAGGAAGCACCTGTCAACCGATGTGTTCTACGGACATTTTTGGTCTCTGATCGATAAAAGAAATACTTCAGCAACCATAAGGGAAAAAAAAAAATAAAAAATACAAATAATTTTTTTTTTTTTTTAAACTCAGGTTTGTGGTCTCCGCACGCGTTGCCCCTGACCTGCGGATCGGCATTTTTAGTTTTCTTTTTCCCACTATGAACGATGTCTAATTGTAGCCAAAATTGCTGGATCGATTGGAGTTTGCCACGCTGTGTTTTAAATGACTTTTTCACATAGGGGTATGAACGTATGCCTGATTTTTGCGGCTTCTCATAGCCACCATATACTTTGTGTATGGGGAATTTCGTCTGGTTATAATAAACCTGTATGCATGTTAACATTGTATCACTTGATACAATGTTATTGTTAACATTGTATCACTTGATACAAAATTAAAAAGCGCGTCACTGCACCGATTTTGGAGCCGACCTGTGACCGCAAACCAGAGCCCCTCTTTGTTGGCCTACACTTTAAAAAAATTATTTGTAAATTGACAGAAAAAGTGCCGTCAACAGAGTTGCCAGCACTTTGCCTGTTATTTTATTTAACCGTTATTTTGTAAAATATAATTACAGACCTGTTATTATTTTGCTATAGAAAGCCAAACACATGCACATTTACTACACAACTGCTGTAAAAAAAAATAAAAAATTCGCAGAATTCGACTGTATTTTTACAAATTCTATGGTTAAATTATGAAAGTATGGGTAAAATGACAAAAATATGTGAAAATACAATAATATTGACAGATACAGGTTTATTTACATCAAAAAGAAATGTAAAAGGAAAAAACAGACAAAAAAATATGTGTAAAAATACATAATTTTTTTACAGTGTAATGAAGCTGAATTTTGGTGACGTTTAGTTGACAAGGTAATTTCTAAATCTAATTAAAATTATTTTCCAAGAAAATATAATTTTGAACTTTTTGCACGTGTAAATAAAGCAATATAAATGTGAAGCTGCAGTATTCCTGGGTGAATAGAGGCAAGTACGGTCAAATGTCTTGTCAAGGACACAAGCTCCACAGTCAGTGGCAGCGCTAGCTAGGCGCTAGGAATGTTTGGGGGAAAGTGGGGTTAGCTTAAAATTGTTTGGGGACAAAACTTTTTTATGGAAATTAAGTTATTTATATTGCTCATTGGCTGTGAAAAACATGAATTTACCCAGACATCGGTCTTTACACAAATGGAATTCTGGTAATTGTCCACAGATAATATAGGTTTTCCCGTCGAAATTTAACCCTTTGTTGTTCAATTATTTAATATCCGACTCATTCAATTTGATTTGAAAATGAATGTTCCTTTACATAAACATTCAGTCAGCCAAAAGATCCATTCAAATTCATAAGTTGAGCATTCTATCGTCATTTAACCCATCATCACCTAAATAAGTACATTCCAATTGAATGTGTTGCAAAGTTCTTAAAATTTCATCAGAACTAGTCGCAAGCGTTTGAACAATTATTTGTCACATTTTTACTTTCAATTCTCAGTAAAGGGTAAGAAATTTTCAAAGTTTGGTGGCTAAGACAGGCAACTCAGGCAAACGTTCATACCCCTATGTGAAAAAGTCGGTTAAAATGTAGCACGGCAGAATTCCAATCGATCCAGCATTTTTGGCTGCAATTGGACATTGTTTCAAATACCAAAAAGAAAAATATGCGGACGTGCGGGTTTGAGGCGACGCGCGAGGATACCAGAAACCAGAGAGTTCAATAACAGGGTGAGAGAGTCGTTGCAACGGTATATTGACACATGTGGAACGAGGTTGGGCTTCAATGTATTTGTTAAATGGCATTACGGTGGTTAAGTTGGTCATTGTGCTAAATAATAGTTAAAATGGAAGAAACTAGCCAGGCTGTGTGAAACCGTCTTGCATAATGATTTGCGTCTGTTGGTAACATTCGTTCTATAAGTTTATATAATAAATTTCACCCTTGAATCCTTTGGTGCGCACTACGGTTAAAGAATTCGTGCTTAATTTCTGGACTATTATTGTGTGCGCTGGAAATTATACACGCACTGGTCTTAAAATAGTGCTAATTATTACACCTATTAAAAACGCATGAGTGATTATAACAATATTATTACGTACACTGACGGTCTCTAAGAAATTCTTCATACGGCCGATCAGAAAACCTATATTTGTTCTTGCAATCTTATTAGTATTAGTATTAAAACCAAACCGTTTTAGAGTCCTCAGCATAAACAAATTTTGGTGGCTGTTTGAACATTTTCCCTAAACTGGACATTCCTTAATCTGGACATTTTCAAACCGGACTTCTCCCATGGACACTTTTATTTTGCGTGAAGTTCTGGTGTTGCCAGCAGCAGAGTGTGGGTTCGAGCCCCGGCCGTGACACCTGTGTCCTTGAGCAAGACACTTAACCATAATTGCTTCTCTCCACCCAGGGGTTAAATGGGTACCTGTGAAGGCAGAGATGGTTTGCTCTCTATGCGCTAGAAATGGCAGCAATTGAGCTGTATACTCCCCAGGGAGCTGAGATGGTTTCAGGAATGATTTATGAGCCTTATGAGCCTTATGAGCAGGGATAATAATATAATGCGCCTTGAGCGCCACTTAGTTGGTGGATACGTGCGCTATATAAATCTATACATTATTATTATTATTATTATACTCCCTATAAATGTTTCTACAAAGAGAATGCCCAAAAGTGCTCACATCATTCCCATAAATCTCATATCAACCCTACACATTTTATTTCACATAATCATAACCTACTTCCTATGTTTACATGCTATCATGATATCAAGGTCATGATATTGCACCACTTTTAAACAGTCCCTCAAATGAATATAATTGCACCTCAAGTCTTACTAATTAATAATAATAATAATAATAATAATAATAATAATAATAATAATAATAATAATAATAATAATAATAATAATAATAATAATAATAATAATAATAATAATAATAATAATAATAATAATAATAATAATAATAATAATAATAATAATAATAATAATAATAATAATAATAATAATAATAATAATAATAATAATAATAATAATAATAATAATAATAATAATAATAATAATAATAATAATAATAATAATAATAATAATAATAATAATAATAATAATAATAATAATAATAATAATAATAATAATAATAATAATAATAATAATAATAATAATAATAATAATAAATAATAATAATAATAATAATAATAATAATAATAATAATAATAATAATAATAATAATAATAATAATAATAATAATAATAATAATAATAATAATAATAAATAATAATAATAATAATAATAATAATAATAATAATAATAATAATAATAATAATAATAATAATAATAATAATAATAATAATAATAATAATAATAATAATAATAATAATAATAATAATAATAATAATAATAATAATAATAATAATAATAATAATAATAATAATAATAATAATAATAATAATAATAATAATAATAATAATAATAATAATAATAATAATAATAATAATAATAATAATAATAATAATAATAGAGACATTTCTCTATGATTTGACTGAACCTCGCCAGATTTACATAATTGCTCTTCTGTATTATTCCTTATTCTACATTTGAATACTACAGTTGTAATACTTAGTTTTAGTAATTTACATACCTTCATAATCATTTACGTAATGTGTCAATACGGTGAATACCATGAGGACAGACAAACTTTTCGATCAAATTTTCCAACCAGACAAAATACAAATGAACCGGGACAAAATGTGCAATCATTAAAAGGCAATTATATGCACAGCATACACAAATTAAATGGGAGTGGTTTGCATAGCAACACAAACTAAATGGGAGTGGGTTGCATAGCATACACAAACTAAATGGGAGTGGGTTGCATAGCATACACAAACTAAATGGTAGTGCGTTGGATAGCATACACAAACTAAATGGGAGTAGGTTGCATAGCATACACAAACTAAATGGGAGTGCGTTGCATAGCATACACAAATTAAATGGGAGTGGGTTGCATAGCATACACAAACTAAATGGGATTGGGCCTACAATGTGTAGGGGTAGGCGTGAGAAATGTTGAGGGGACGGGGTATAAGCGTTAGAAATGTTCAGGGCATGGTACTCCCAAAACATAATTTACACAAAGTTGCTCACATCATTCCCCAAAACCTCATATTACTCCTACATATTTTATTGAACCTAATCATAACTTACTTCCAATGTTTACATGCTGTCAAAAAAACCGATCATGAAAATAAGCAGAAGTAATTCTCACAAAATTATTTTGAACTTACATGACTGACAATATGTTGAACACAATGATCAACCTATACTAAAATTTAAAAAAATATATAACCTATCGCAATATATGTCTGACACATTCGTACAACGGTATTTACAATCGAATCAGAGTTGTAGTACTCGTACTGGAGTACATTTTTTGTACTCATACCGTACCCGTACTCTTAACTCATGGAAATGTACTCTTTCTCGTGCTCGTACTTGTACTCATCAAAATGTACTCATAGAAACGAGTACATACAATGCATTGTATGGGGTATTTGAAATGGGAAAATAGCAACTTAATTTTCTCCATCCAGTAAAAGCAGGGCGTGAAAAAACTTTAAAATGTACTACTATAGCAATTTGTTTTTATGGGCATATTCAAAATGAGGAATTTGGTTTAACAAATTATAAAATATAGCTTTTATGTTCAGCTATGGTGGAAGTAAAAATTCCCACCTAAATTCTCATATTTTCCTGAAGCTGAACCTTTCAGCAACCTTTTGATACCAAAATTAGCTACGACCACTTGCGACCTGCGATTTTGTAGCTATTTTTGTAAACCCCATCCCAACATTTTAAAAACCTTTTTCATAACTCGACTGGGAGCAGTGCACTCCACACAGTGAAACTGACAGGACTTAATTATTCCCTTGCGGTTTCCACTTCATAAACAAAGGCAAGTTTTGCGAAGTGATAGCCATGATAAACAATTCTGCAGTTAAAATAGTTATCAGTGTCTTGATAGTGGGAAGCAAGACGTATCTAAAAAGTAATATTCAGTCAGTAAGCCCCTACTGGTAAATTTGCAAAACAATAATGATCACAGGTCTACATGAAACTTATTGGTGTTAAATTGATATGGTATCAAACAGGGATGAAACATGTTGGTCTCATGTGCTATCAAATTAGTAAAATAGTGAAATAATGTCCAAAAATAATTGCTGTCCCTCCAGAAACAAAAACAGATCAACGTAAGAATGAATACGAAACATCTGAATGCATTTTCATTATTTTCTCGGATAATGACACATAATAAACTGAATTTTTACAAGGTTGGTTGTTTAATGCATATCTTGATTCAAAGAAAGTAAGTAAGCTTGGGCGATATCGATTTTTTTTTAGAGCTGATAACCACAGGTAAGTACCTTCTACAAGCATCACAATAAATTGCAAATTCGTTTGCGTTGTGTGTATGTACTTCTGAAGGAGTTCGCTTTTGTTTTTCACTTCCAAAATACAGTTCTAATTTTGTTTCCATGGAATTTCTGACTTAACTCACAATGGCGGTTTTTTTTAATCGTGATATATTTTTAATCGCGATTTGCCGATATCTCGATAACTATAGGTTCTCGATATCGCAATCGAATAAAAAAGTATCGCGATATTCGATATTATCGTGTTATCGCCCAAGCTTAAATGTAAGGATACTTTTAGAAACATTTTTACAAACATTACCAATAGTGTATAATGAATTTAAATCACAAACTTCCTCAAATTATTTAACGATACTTTTATCCTTAAAATAATTTATAGCCGTAACACATACACTCGATTAATAAATAATAATAATAATAATAATAATGAAACTTATAAAGCGCCATCTATCTAGAAACCTAATCCGAGGCGCTGGTGATAATGAAAAAGACACAAAGATATGGAACATTAGATAAACAAAGATAAATACATGAAACAAAATGCACAAAATTAACATTCATTATAAGCTTGCACAAAAAGGTGAGTTTTCAAAAGTTTTTTGAAAGAATTAAAATTGTCACACAGTCTTAAACTTTGTGGAAGCATATTCCAAAGGGAAGGGGCTGCAACAGAAAAAGCCCTATCCCCAAAGGTTTTACAAGTTCCATGTGGTACAGTAAGGAAGTTTTGGTTTGCTGAGCGTAGTCCACTGCGATTAGAGATGTGAATGATAAGAAGATCTTGAATATATGAAGGTGAGTTGCCATGTAGAGCTTTCCATGTAAGAAGACATATCTTGAAAACTATCCGTTGTTGAACTGGGAGCCAGTGTAATTTAAAACGAAAAAAACTCAATTGAGGCTATAAAGCGTGAATTATCCGCGGTCCAATCAGAAATCAGTATATTGATGACGTCACAAATGTTTAAAAACATATCTGGGTGTAATATGCCATCAAAATAATGGAAAATTTAGTTTTGGCGCACTTTGGTCCCACCCTGGCCCACTATGGGCCGGGGAGAGGGCGATCAGTTGGGGAAGAGACCCGGCCGCAAACGAGTCTGGACACAAGTGGAATCGGATCGAAGATAAGCGATTTACTTCCATTTGTAAGTTAAAACGGCACATTTATTCATAATCAACGCTTCCCGAGAGCGAATCAATTGGTCGGTTTTGATTATAAAAATTAAAATAATTTACTCGTTTCACAGAGCCGCCATGCTAATGAAACATCCAACGTGGTGAGGCAGAACGACAAGCGGGCTCTGCACTCCGCATCCAAACAATCCAGCAACCCCCACCCCTCCGGTAAAAATATGTTCCAGCGGGTGTACTTTCCCTTTAAAATAGTTTGATCACGTAAAAACCACCCGATACTCCAAATTTGTGTCAGTAGATAACGTCTCAAAAGGATCAATTTCATCTTGCAATTAACAAGCACAGATTATAATCTGGTAGTCTGGATTACAATTGGTGTCGTTAAGTCAGTCAGTCGTTATAATCTGGGTGGCACATGCATAATCGCATAATCGCAATCGTAAAATATTTTCGTCGTTAACATTTAATTTAAAGAAGAACATAAAATAGTTATAGCCTAATTAGAACGTTGCTACGACTGTTACACGATGTATACATAAACAATTTGATTATTCATGAAACGATCGACTACCGTGTGAATTAAGCGTGCCATTGCTGCATGCTACGCGATATGCATGTGCCACTCACTTAAAACGACACCAATTGTAATCCAGACTACCAGATTATAAACTGTGCTTGTTAATAGCAAGATGAAATTGATCCTTTTGAGACGTTATCTACTGACACAAATTTGGAGTATCGGGTGCAACGTCTCAAAAGGACCAATTTCATCTTGCCATTAACAAGCACAGATTATAATCTGGTAGTCTGGATTACAATTGGTGTCGTTAAGTCAGTCAGTCGTTATAATCTGGGTGGCACATAATCACATAATCGAGAACAGGAAGCCAGTGCAGTTCTTTCAAGATTGGCGTGATATGGCATGACTTTCTGAACAAAGTCACAACACGAGCTGCTGTGTTTTGTATGTGCTGAAGACGAGATATTTGATTCTGCGGGAGACCGCAGAGGAGAGCATTCCCGTTATCGAGCCGTGATGTGACAAACGCATGTATAATTTGTTCAGCAGCACTTTTATTCAAGTATTTCCTAATTCGGCTAATATTTCTGATATGAAATGATGACATGCGAACAATGTTGGAGATATGTGGTTTTAAAGTCATTGTCGAGTCAAATATAACACCCAAATTTCGTGCTTGTGATGAGGGGGTTATCTGCGAGTCACCAATTGTAATAAATGGAAGAGAAAATTTAGACAATTGCTGACGTGATCCAAATAGAACAAATTCTGTTTTTTCATCGTTCAATTTCAGGAAGTTTTGTCTCATCCAACTTCGAATCCCTTGAATACATTTCTCCAGTGTTTTAATGCAGGAATCAGCAGGTTCTTGAGAAGATTTAAAAGTAATGTAAAGCTGCGTGTCATCAGCGTAAACATGGTAATTTAAATTATACTTCAAAATGATATCACGAACTGGAGAGGTATAAACAGTAAACCACTGTGGGCCGAGCACGCAGCCTTGGGGTACAGAATAGTCAAGAATAACTGGCTCGGAGATAGCGCTACCAATACAAACATGCTGAGGCCTATTTAAAAGGTAGGACCTACACCAATCCAGGGCTGTGTCATGTATTCCAAGATGATATTGAAGGCGGGAGAGAAGGATTTTATGATCGACTGTGTCAAAAGCGGCGCTTAAGTCTAACAAAACTAATGCAGTGATTTTCCCCTCATCCATGGCAGATAAAATGTCATTGTTGACGCGAAGAAGAGCAGTTTTCGTTCCATGAAATGGTTTATAGGCTGACTAAAATGTGTCTGACAGGTTATTACTAATATTAGCACAAACATGGTCAGAGATCCGTGATGAAACAACTCGCTCGATTGTTTTTCCAAGGTACTTTAAAATATTTCGCTACTGGTCGGTAATTTTTGAAAACTTCCTTGTCCAAATTGGGTTTCTTTAGGAGTGGTTTAACATGAGCAACCTTCTGGCTATTAGTGAAACAAGAGATCTGTTTACAATAATTGTGATATACTTAGCAAACACATCAATATTTTGTTTTATTAGCGAAGTTGGCACTGGATCAAGTTCACATGATTTTGATGGCGATTTTATGATGAGTTTCTTGATCTCCGTAACACAGCCTCAAACATGGACAGTCTACATTGTGGATCCTTGCGTGACGGTGTTTGTGATAGAATGGCAGGTACTGAGTGAAAAGAGTGACGGATATTCTCAATGTTTGTGACAAAAAAGTTTGTAAAAGCATTTGCGAGGTCCTGATCGGAGTGTGTAGATGGAAGCACTGGAGCTTTGGGTTTATGAAGCAGCTTTTCAACAATGTTAAAGAGTTTTTTCTGATCACCAGAGCTCTCTTCCACAAGAGATGAGTAATGAGTTATTTTTGCCTGGTTAATCATGTTCTTCACAATATCACGTTGGCTACAGTATTCTTTCCAATGTACTCCAAGTTTCCCATTGCCACGCCATTTTCGCTCAAGTTGACGGCGGATTTTCCTCGCAGCACGGATATCATCATTGAACCAGGGGATTCAGATTGTAGTTTAACAGTTCGAGTTTGTTGCGGAGCATGATCATCCAAGATATTACGGACAGTAGATTCAAATAGATTGACACAATAGGCCAGCTCACCATCTTCAAAGTTTACATTTTCCAGTTGAGATTCAACATCATGACATAAACCTTTAATATTTACTTTTTTCCAGTGGCGAGTAGTTACAGAAATGGTAGGTATGGGAGGTTTTTTAAGGTTCAAATTTACCATGATTGCATAATGATCAGATAAGCCAGGATGGATAGTTGTATTTGAGATAAGAGGTGAAGTATTTTCACGTGTTATCATGAGGTCAAGACAGTGACCATACCGATGAGTGGGTGCTGTGATGTGCTGTATAAGTCCATGAGCAGAGAGCAGATCTTTAAACTGATTTGCATAATTGTTTGAAATAATATCCATATGAATATTAAAATCGCCGGTTAAAATAATGTCAGATAGGTGTAAGAGATAATCGACAATTAATTTATCAAATTCCTGCAGAAAACTGGAGAAGTTTACATGTTTACCATTAACATCCCTTTCTGGTCGATATGTATTAACAAGGCGAACAGATCTAGAGTTGCACGTTACCTCACCATGCAGAGATTCAAATGTTAGGTAGTCAATGTTAACACTTTTCTTACTGACAGATAAACTGGACCAAAAGAGAAGTCCAACCCCTCCACCGGTCTTTATTGGTCTGGGGATATGATGGAGAGAGTAGCCAGCAGGAGTGCACTCACGGGGTAGCAAGTCATCAACAGGTTTAAACCATGTCTCGGTTATGGCAACAAGATCCAAATTGTTTTGAAGTACAAAGTCAACAAATTCATCCGATTTGTTACATATGGATTGAGTGTTCAAGACACAGAGTTGAAGTTTAGACTCATCATGAACATTTGGATTTGAAGTTATGCCAATGTCGCTTGTTGATATGGTTAAGTTCACTTTTGGGGGTTGGTGAGGCTGGCGTGCTAGTTGTGTAAGTCTGTCCATTCTACGGCGACCGGCTTTTTTACCTCTATGTGTGCGGCGGTATGTTTGGGGTTGATTAGCAAGTATTCCAAGACAGTTCAATTGACTCAATGCTGAATAAGATAAAGCTACATCAGTACATGGAGCATTGCGAAGATTGAGTAGTTCATTGCGGCTGCAGGAAATGTTATGGAGCTGAGTGGCGTTTGTGGGTGTGTTGATCAGTGTTTCAGGTCCAGGGTTTGGGTTTATGTCACCAGAAATTAAGAGTTCCAGGTGAAAGGTGGCAGATGAATTATCATAGTATGGTATAGGACAACTCAAGAATTTAAGATGGCGGATTTTAGGTGAACAAGCTGTAGATTGCATCTTTTTGTAGCCATCTACTGATGAGTCATTGAGACACAATGGTCTGGATAGCAGGAGTAGAATAAACAGGATGTAGACCTCCATTGTCTGATCACAAAGTTGTTGATCCAAACAAAAGGCTTGTGGTCAAGCTACAGGTTATAATCTCAAGCTATAGGTTATAATCTAAGTCAGAGTTGACTGCACAAATAAAATTAAGATACAAGATGTGTATACACTAAACAGTAAAATCTTACGGCAGAGACAGGCAAAAATACAACAGTTTTTCACTTATTATAAGAAAACAAATGTACAAATACTCACATAAAACGTCCAGTAGATTCCAGATGTAATAAGAAATCCACTTGTATAAAAATGAAGACTAACTTGTAGCTACAAAACACTTACTTAGCACAAAAACTGGAGAGCTGTTATGAGTGGCTGCTTGTTAGGCGCTCAATACAATAGCAGAACGCTCCTTACTGTCATGGTACGGAAGTGTAAATGGTTGATAACAAAAAATCGTCATTATGATCTGGGCTGCTAGAAAATTCAGTTCAAAGAACTTTTCCCGCGTGTCGTGTGTTAACCACGATTTTGTATAAATGTATACTTTTCTTTGTAGGTGAATCCGTCGTGGTATGTAGACGCAGTGACCCATAATATACATTTCATGTATGCTATATGTAGCTGGCTTATACGTTGCACCAAGTATAATGATTACAAAACTGCATGGATCCAGGACGGTTCGGATGTTAGACCCACAACCAACGCTGACGTTTGAGAACCAACGCAAGGTTTAACAAAGGAAATCGCGTTTCATCACCAGGTAAGGTGGGTGTTCTGTGGTGTGAGACTGGATTTGTGTTTTATCCACGGATGTCTATTATGCTGATTGGATACAGGGCCATTGCAGCCACTGTATGACTCGTTACCATGCTCAACCACGCATTGCAATGATACACAGGGAGAATCACCCATTCTAATTTTTGCATCCTTGTGGAAACCTCTATTGTTCTTTCCTTTGTTCCTGTACTTAACAGTTTCTCATAGGGTTTGTACATAAATTTCCTTGTGGAGCACGGAGTCCTTTAGAATTCCCCTGTGGAGACCAATTGTTCTTGCCTTTCCCTTTTGTTAAAGGACTCCACAAGGGAGCGAAAGTAAGAGCACCCTCCCCTATTGTATGAGTGTGTTCCCTTTGTGCATTCCTTTTCTACGTGGTCTGTGTGTATGTTGGATGGTATAAATGGTACCAACAGGCCAACCCTGATCTAGCCAGTCAGTATAAGAGAGATGAGTGGCTGTACCCTGTCGAAGCGTTCGTCCATTTCGTTGGTTCATTTTGGTTTGAAGGCACACGCCCTCCCAAAGCGTGTGTGGACACCACTTATCATATGATGGTTCTGTGTGAGTGTGTGCGTTGTTACACACAAACGTACCAATATTACAATTAAAGGAAAGGCCCATTTTTTTTAAACCTCAGATGATTTCAATCCTCTTGTTTAAACAAATTTAAAAAAAAAAAATTAAAAAAATTAAGCTGTGAAATGTTTCACCGCAGTAGGTGGTCATCGGTTCATCGCAATATACGAAAACTGTTAAATTCGTTTATGTTTGTTTCATGTTGTACAAAAAAGTAGGTTTGGGGTATATTTGACTTTTATAATGTTTTTAAGTTTTTCTAAGTTGAGAGCAGCTTCAGACAGAATAATTACTCAGGGTGATTGATATTTGCACAAACTTTATACCAAATAAGCTTTTAGATATTTTTTTGATAATCTGGTAATTACATTTAAAGGAAGCATAACCAGAATATACCAGAACTAAATACTTTCTATTCTAAGAATAGAATCCAAACGGGGTTGTCATATCCTGTGCCACAGTATAGCCTAACACAGCCTTATTTCCGTTCATCTGTGTATATAAGCAGTAGATTGTTATAATAATAGTAGAACTTCCAATACACAGCTATGGATTGCAGGTGTGTTTTGAGTTGTCAAAGTGAGTAGTGGGTTTAGGTGCTATTGAATAATGTATGGGTTCCTCCTATTCAGTGCTGACTAAAACAGTTTATATTCAATGATAACATGTAATAGTTTACTTTCAATGCTGACAAAGAATAGTTAATATTCAATGATAACATAGGACAATTTATATTCAGTGAAAACATAGAATAGTTTATATTCAATTCTAACGTAGAATAGTTTTTGTCCATGCTAACACCGGAATAATTAATATTCAATGTTGACATAGAATAGTTTATATTCAGTGATAATATGTAATAGTTTATATTCAATGCTAATATAGAATAGTTTATTGTCCGTGGTTATAATAATTAATATTTAATGTTGACATAGAATAGCTATTATTCAAGAGTAACATAGAATAGTTTATACTCAGTGATAACATGTAATAGTTTAGATTCAATGGTAACATAGAATAGTTTATTGTCCATGCTACCATAGAATAGTTTATTGTCCATGCTACCATAGAACAGGTATTATTCAATTCCAACATGTAATAGTTTATATTCAATGCTAACACTGATAGTTTATATCCAATGCTAACATAGAACAATTTATATTCAGTGATAACATAGAATAGTTTAAATTCAGTGATAACAGAAAATAGTTCATGTTCATTACTAACATAGACATTTTTATTCAATGCTTACAAAAAATAGTTTATATTCAACGCTAACAGAAAATAGTTTATAATTATTCAGTGCTTACATACAATAGCATATGTTTAATGCTGACATAATAATTTATATTCAATGCTGACATATAATCGTTTATATTCAGTTCTAACATAAAATAATTTATATTCAATTCTAAAATAAAAATAGTTTATATTCAGTAGTTTTTTCCAACATGTAAGCCTAAAACATTTGATGTACTATCCCTTACATAAACTGAATCGTTCACAGTTATTTCTTGAGGTGGTGTTGCCAACATCACCAATGTAGATCCATATCTTTAACCCAGAAACTAATGGATTTTGCTCAGCTATATAATGATTTATGGGGCCAAAGGTTTGAAGTAATTGCTGGCTTGTAATTGGTCATCCGTGAACCCTCGACTGAGGGAAACATCATACAAAACTGATAGTTTACTGTGTGTTCAACATTCTGTGTGTCAAATATACAATGGTAAAGTTCAGATGTTCTTAGCGACACATAAAGGTCATGAGTATTCATATGGCATTCATTGACAACAGGAAAGGTTAATACGTATTATAAAGGCCAGTACGTATTACTGGTGTGGTGAGGACACCACTTATCATATGACGGTTCTGTGTGAGTGTGTGCGTTGTTACACACAAACGTACGAATATTACAATTAAAAGGAAAGGCCCATTTTTTTTAAACCTCAGATGATTTTAATCCTCTTGTTTAAACAAATTTAAAAAAAATTAAAAAAAAAATAAAATCAAGCTGTGAAATGTTTCCTCGCAATAGGTGGTCATCGGTTCATCGCAATATACGAAAACTGTTAAATTCGTTTATGTTTGTTTCATGTTGTACAAAAAAAAAGTAGTTTTGGGGGTATATTTGACTTTTATAATGTTTTTAAAGTTTTTCTAAGTTGAGAGCAGCTTCAGACAGAATAATTACTCAGGGTGATTGATATTTGCACCAACTTTATACTAAATAAGCTTTTAGATATTTTTTTGATAATCTGGTAATTTCATTTAAAGGAAGCATAACCAGAATAAACCAGAATTACTTACTTTCTATTCTAAGAATAGAATCCAAACGGAGTTGTCATATGCCTGTGCCCCAGTATAGCCTAACACAGCCTTATTTCCGTGTATATAAGCAGTAGATTGTTATAATCATAGTAGAACTTCCAATACACAGCTATGGATTGCAGGTGTGTTTTGAGTTGTCAAAGTGAGTAGTGGGTTTAGGTGCTATTGAATAATGTATGGGTTCCTCCTATTCAGTGCTGACTAAAACAGTTTATATTCAATGATAACATGTAATAGTTTACTTTCAATGCTGACAAAGAATAGTTAATATTCAATGACAACATAGGGCAATTTATATTCAGTGATAACATAGAATAGTTTATATTCAATTCTAACGTAGAATAGTTTTTGTCCATGCTAACACCGGAATAATTAATATTTAATGTTGACATAGAATAACTATTATTCAAGAGTAACATAGAATAGTTTATACTCAGTGATAACATGTAATAGTTTAGATTCAATGTTAACATACAATAGTTTATTGTCCATGCTACCATAGAATAGGTATTATTCAATTCCAACATGTAATATATTCAATGCTAACACTGAATAGTTTATATCCAGTGCTAACATAGAACAATTTATATTCAGTGATAACATAGAATAGTTTAAATTCATTGATAACAGAAAATAGTTTATATTCATTGCATTATTCATTGGACCCCTCCGTACAGCGAGACAACTCCATTGCCTACGGCAACGTGCCCATGACAAGGCCAGGTGGCCGAGGACCAACGTGAAGGACTGATTGCGGCTGCGGGATGTCATATGACTACCGGAGCTGCAGCACACAGTCCATTATTATATTATTATTCATTGCTAGAAATTTTTATTCAATGCTTACAAAAAATAGTTTATATTCAACGCTAACAGAAAATAGTTTATACTTATTCAGTGCTTACATAGAATAGCATATGTTTAATGCTAACATAATAATTTATACTCAATGATGACAGATTAATTTTTATGTAATGCTTAAATATAATAATTTATATTCAGTGCTGACATATAATCGGTTATATTCAGTTCTAACATAAAATAATTTATATTCAATTCTAAAATAAAAATAGTTTATATTCAGTAGTTTTTTCCAACATGTAAGCCTATAATATTTGGTGTACTATCCCTTACATAAACTGAATCGTTCAGTTATTTCTTGAGGCGGTGTTACCAACATCACCAATGTAGATCCATATCTTCAACCCATAAACTAATGGATTTTGCTCAGCTATATAATAATTTATGGGGCCGAAGGTTTGAAGTAATTGCTGGCTTGTAATTGGTGAACCCTCGACTGAGGTAAACATCATACAAAAAGTTCGGATGTTCTTAGCGACACCTAAAGGTCATGAGTATTCATATGGCATTCACTGACAACAGGAAAAGGTTAATACGTATTATAAAGGCCAATACGCACTACTGGAAACTCAGTAGTACCGGTATAAGGGCCCCGTGGCAGTGCACGATAACAAGTTCAGTTGGCATAATATCAAGTACAGTCGGCTCTATAACCCACTAGTATGCGGATGGTATGCACCACGCACGGATAGTACATGTAGGCCTATATACACAGCACACGTAAAAAAAGACCACACGCCACTTTGCGTACTTGTCTGAAGGCAACTACCTATACTGGAACCTCCCATAATTACTGTTAAAGGTAATTGTACAACATTGGTAATGTTGGCAAAACTGTGTCTACGACTATGCTTACTTCCGTTGACCCAAGATTTACATTCAACAACTAATTAGTGAAAGTGTATACGCAATGCAGAGTCTAAGTCATATGGGAAGTTTGTAAAAAAAAAAAAAATCAGATTAAAAAAAATTTGGCGTCTGGCAACCACTTGTTAAAAATAGTTCTTATTTTTTGTCGTGTTTATTTTTTTTTGGAAAAGTCAAAAATGTCTGGACGATTTGTATATTGAACAACTTCACATCAACTTTGATTTCGGATAATAATTTAATAAGATAATCAGTTTTAACCAATGTTGTATCTTCACTTTAACTGATCCAGATTAAAGGCTTTCACTACGTGTGCGTTGGTAAATCCTGCCACTCCGATTATTCTTTTGCAAATCAAAATGAACTTAACTTACAGAACGTCAGACAAAAGTATTTATATGTGAAATTAATAACATCAGCTTTACATTAAGTAAGTTTTACATAAATATTCAACCATTTGGTCAATTTTAAATTACCAATCCTATACCTTACCTTTCATAATCTCATTCATCTTTCCTTTCTGATTTAAGATATGGCGGAAGGAGGGGACGCCATGTCTGCAGTCTTGGATAGATTCGGCGAGGACTACCTGAATTGCTCGATATGTCACGAGCGATACAAACGGCCAAAAATACTCAACTGCCTTCACAGCTTCTGCGAGGAATGTCTCGGAAAGTACCAACCTTCACAGGGGCTGGTCAAGCTTGCTTGTCCCGTCTGTCGACAGGAGACCGTAATCCTGGAAGGGGGTATCCCGGGACTCAAGACGAACTTCAACCTGAGTGGGATGGTGGAGGCCTTTAAGCAACCGGAGATGATCAAAGCCAGCGTAGAATCAGTTCCCGGGACTCCATTGGATCGGGTTCCGACCCCAACTCCCAGTACCGTCCTGGAGTGTCGGAAACACCCAGGGGAGAAAACATGGTTCTACTGTGAGCCCTGCCAGGCCCTAGTCTGCCAGGTTTGCACGGCTAAAACACACCGGGGCCACGAGTTCCAAGAAATCGACGTTGCTGCGACCACTTGTAGAGACTCGCTCCGCGTGTTCTTCCAACGGATCGAAGACCTCTTGGTCGGCATTAAAGATGAGTTAGAGGTTGCTGAGAAAGTGAGTTGCCGGGTAGCCGCAGCAGCCGATAAGAGCAGAGAGGAGGTGGAGGAACGTGCTGCTGCGGCGATGGCCATGGTGATTGATGCTAGGCAACGCATCCTCGATGAGATAACCACAACCGAGACGGAAGCAACCAAGCCGATGAAGGATCGAAACAAGCGTCTGACTGTGTTGAGGGACAAGATGGAACACTCTGTCACGATCTCGGAACATTTGACCAGCAACGCCACGGACGAGGACCTCCTGTCACTCTTCCCGATAATACAAGCGGACCTGAAAAGACTGACCGACCGTCAGCAGACACCGCCGGACATCAATCCTCCGAAAGCCTCGGTCATGAAGCTCTTGCCGCCCACGAGGCCGACGGACATCAACCTTGGGAGGCTCGTGATGAAAACCGAGATATGGGAGATGAAGACAAGAGTTGGAAAGAGCGGCTGTGACAAGGAAGATTTTGACGGTGTTAGGGGCATCACTGTGTGCTCCAATGGTGATATAGCTGTAGCTGATATGGGCATGTGGACCAAAGGAATAACTGTATTCACATCAGAATGGATCTACAGTACTGCAATTAAGTTTTCTGACAGTAAGTACATTCAGAATATAGATGGCCTGCGCATTAGGAATTACTTAACTTGAAACAATGCTATAAAACTTTATGAATATCTATATTGAAACCACTTTGCTACCTTCAGATGTCAATATGTCAATGTGTGAGTTTAACTGTTTTTTGGAACTTTTGTTAGCATGTACGCTATAAAAATGTGGACAGTTAAGAGCAAATCTATGATGTCATAGTTGAAACGGTTCATTCATCATGGCTAGTTTTTATTCCTGGTCATTTCACGAATCTGTTCTTTTAACTACACTGAGCCAAAAAAGAAACTTATAAAATTTTAACAGATCACCAAATAAAATTCTGTGCATGAAAATGTACCAAATTTGGATACAATATTACTGCAATGTATTGCTTCAAATGGCAGTCAATAACCAATTGTTTGCTTCAATGACACAAGAGAAATGTGCACTGACCCAAAGGACTTGCTGTTCCACATGTCACATTCTTCAGCTGCAGCCCTGTACAGACATGCATGTCAATGAATGAAACAAAAGAATTTGTAAAGGGATTTGCACTCATATCCAAACAAACAATGAAGTCATTAATAACGGGTATGTCCATCTCCAGCTTGCAGGCAAGCTGTGCATCTCCTTCTCATGCTTCCAATCAAGTTCCTGATGGTAGCCTGGGGAACATTGTTCCATTCTTCCTGTAGTGCTGCAATAAGTGTTTGTCTATTGACAGGTGGATTGTCTCTTCTTGATACACGTCGTCCAAGCTCATCCCAGAGATGTTCGATTGGGGAGAGGTCTGGCGAACGGGCACACCATGGTAAAACGTCAATGTCCTCTTGTTCAAGGAAGTTCATGCTAAGTCGGGCGGTGTGTACTCTTGCACCATCCTGTTGGAAAAATGAAAGGTCTGGATGGGTTGCCATCAATGGTACCAGATGGGGTTCCAAAATTTGGTCCACATAACGTTGTGCATTCAAATTTCCTACAACAACAACAAGTGGTGTCCTGTAATTCCTGGAGATGCCGCCCCACACCATGACATTTTGTCCTCCGAAATGGTCGACCTCTCTGATGCAGCAGTCTGCATTTCATTCACCTTCTCTCCGCCACACACGTTGACGACCGTCACTTCTGTAGAGGCAAAACCTACTCTCGTCACTGAACACAACAGTGCTCCATTGACGCTGTGTCCATCGTCGATGACGTGTCGACCAATCCAGTCTATTGCGCCGATGTTCTGCAGTCAATATTGGACATCGGTTCGGACGGCGACAGTGTAGCTGCTGCTCAGCCAGGCGATTCCTAACTGTTTGGGAAGTTACTGCATTGTTGTGACGACCAACTGTTTTTGAGGCAGTTCTTGGTGCCGTACGGAAACGGTCTCTCAGGTGTTGCAAGACAATGTAGCGATCTTGATTTGGTGTGGTAACCCTTGGTCGTCCACTCCGTGGACGATCCTGTACATTTCCAGCTTGAAGATAACGGTTCATGAGGTTCGAAATTGCAGGTTGAGAACATCCCAGCCTTTGAGCAATCGCTTCTTGTCTCATACCCGCCTCAATCATTCCTATCGCCCTTCCACGCTGCTCATCTGTTAGCCTTGGCATATCTGTTTCATTAGCAATACTCAGAAGGACTAGAGCAACCCTGTATGAAGACTTGCAATCATGCAGGTAAGGGGTGCAAATCCCTTTACAAATTCTTTTGTTTCATTCATTGACATGCATGTGTGTACAGGGCTGCAGCTGAAGAATGTGACATGTGGAACAGCAAGTCCTTTGGGTCAGTGCACATTTCTCTTGTGTCATTGAAGCAAACAATTGGTTATTGACTGCCATTTGAAGCAATACATTGCAGTAATATTGTATCCAAATTTGGTACATTTTCATGCACAGAATTTTATTTGGTGATATCTGTTAAAATTTTATAAGTTTCTTTTTTGGCTCAGTGTATATTGGTTTCCTTATATAAACAGAGTGTTTGTTTTCAAGTTAAAAAGAATCTTGGGCTGGAACCCCCACCCCACCCCCTAAACAAAATACTGACATAAATTACATGACATAATAGTGCATTTAGTGCATTTGTGTTTTAACAACATTTAAACATTTGTATCTCTACTGCTGAATACATATTTTTTTAATAATGAGCCTTTTTTTTTTTTTTTTTTCCAGAGCCACGAGACGTAGCATCCGTGAATGATTGTCTTGTGGTCGCAGACGACACCAGTACAGTCAAGGTATACAACTCCGAAGGGCTGGCCTTCCAGTTCGAGACAACCTCAAAAGTCACCGGCAACCGCGTTAGGAAAACCCCGGTCAACATTGTCAGCATCGCGGTCAAGAAAAACGGCACCATCGTAGTCGGGGACGTCAAGAGAAAAGTCGTCACGGAACACCGTTCTTCAGACGGCGCACTGTTGCGCACGATTCGGACCAACATACCCCCGTACTTCTTGGCCGTAAACGACGCGGAGCACATCCTACTCAGCGGTCTAGACACGGGGAAGGTCGAAGAGATTGACCGCGACGGGGAGACAGCATTCACGATAAACCCCAGTATAAAAGGGGAGGACGACGTGTCGTGTCGGGGTGTGTGCTGCAACAAGGATGGGGGTTTCTACGTCGTGGTGCAAGGGAGGAATTCAAACTTTGGTCACATCCACCAGTATGAATCGACAGGCGAGTTCCTAGGGTGTGCAGCCACGGGTCTGTTCGACCCTAACGGCATTACGCTGACCTCCAACGACGAACTAGCCATTGCTGACTGTTTCTCTGTTAAGGTTTTCAGAAGAATCTAGACCTTTAACACGCTGTGACCAGGTACCTGTACGCAGGTACGATTACAGCGCTATATATATATATGTATATATATATATATAAATGCAAACAAAGGAACCAGACTATTTTCCCTTCGAAGCGTAACTCTTCTAATATATTCTGATTTGTGGCAGTCCAACATAATACATGTTTGTAATTGTGTAGACAGTGTTTACAATACTTTGCCATGCAATATATATACTCACTGGCCATAAGTATTGCAACATCCCCAAAGTTCAGTTTGGAGAACTGTGTTACAATAATTTATTTTATTTTATTTACACTACTTAAAACTTTTTGAAAGTGCATGTGTTTTGAAGTCAATGTTCTTTTTTACTGTTCTTGCTCGGAAATTATGTAATACACGATCGATGAAATCGGATTAAATGATCATCTCGCCTGTTACTTGTAAAGTGCTATTTTGAGCATGTTGCAATACTTTTGGCCAGTGAGTGTATATTATATAACATCCAAAAATAGTTCAAATTTACAGAGATTCATATTTGGAATACAATGGCCTAGGGGCATAACGGGTATAATTCCCAGTGATGTATATACCCGCCATTTTTTTTACTGGGGGCGATGGTCCAACAAATCCTCCCCCCCCCCGCACACCCAGGCATTGTGGCCCATTATAAACAACAAAAAATACAAAATAAAAATATAATTAGGCCCTACTGAACAAACTCCTCGGTAGAAAAATATTGGCCCTACCATTGGCCCTACCATTGGCCCTACCATTGGCCCTACCATTGGCCCTACCATTGGCCCAATTTTAAATTTCATACAAATTTGAAAATAAATTTCCGCATATTTATAACACTTTTATTATCAATATGTATTCATTTATGAATTGTTAGTCCGATGTTTAACAATCCAGAAAAATAGCCCAACAGAGAGGGGGTTAAGATTGTCTTTAGCTGTTACCACTACAGGTCAGGTCAAATGGCATCTCAAAAAACAAACTGTGGTAAAAAGCTCAATGCAGCATTCTTTAAGTTACATATTGTAGAACAAACATAGAGGAATAAATCATATTTTGTTTTACAGCATTTTTGGTTTGTCTCTCGGCTCTTATGTTTATTTTTGGTTCTCGAATCACCCAGCCCAGTGTGGCGTAACTATCGATGGCGTGGGGGATCAGAATTCTGATCCCTTTGAAAAACATAAGGACCTGTCAAAAAGGTGCTTCAAATACCCACCTCAAAATCCTGGTGTCCCCAAATTCCCCCTACTGAACCAAATCTAATTGCACGACTGTCATCCAATATTCGACTTTACGAACACACGTGTCGATCTTCTTTAAGCATTTTCTCATGAAGACGATCAGAGCATACCGATTGAAACGTCGAGTTGTACCAACCAGTTCTTTTCAGAAATGTTTACTACTCAAAAGGGAATGGTGTAGCCGCAAACAGTCTTTACTTCTTTCTTTCTATTTTCCGTTTTTCTTGTTTTGGCATTTAATAAAATAGTAACAATCTCTCAAACTTGGGGCACAAATGCCGTGGCAAGTTTTTATACAATACTCTCTTAAAACAGAGATATAGATTAATGTAATTATGAATTAACATGAAAATAACAAATTGTCAAACTTAAACTTGAAAATTTAAGATGTAAAGCTGGCGGTTGAATTAATCTTCTCTTACAAAATAATGTTGTCTAAAAAGCTGCAATTCTTTTTTGCAGAAAAGTTAAACCGTTACCAATTCGCATTAAGGAAAGAGTACTTGCACTCTTTCGAAAAGTCCTCATAAAAAATGAACAGGTAGAATTGAATGCATTTTTAATACAAATTCCTGTGAAGAACACAACGTAATAATCCTAGATTTTCAAAGATCGCTTGTTGAATGTTTATCTTGAATCAAGGAAAGTAATTACAGGTCCCATCAGAGAAGCACTTATCACATCACCAATGTTGTACCTTCCCTTTAAAATAAACAAAAACAAATTAGTCAGCACACCCGTTTCCACAGTAATAATAATAAATAATAATAAGATCAGTATTTGACCGTGTCATGGGGATACACACTGCAAAAACTGTGGTGTTAAATACTACACCATTGGTATTTATATTAGGCAACTCGCACAATATAAACACCATGGAAGAATAAAGTTGACACTACTACACTGTAAAAATGGTGTTTAGAAGTGCACATCTCTAAACACTTACCTTGTACTCACTTTTTTCACATGTTTAACCTAAAATATGCTTAGATTGTTCTTTTCTGTGATGTGTGTTTGAGTGCTACATATCATATGAACAGGTGTCAAAAAGCTAAGCACGTTTAGCTTTGTGACATGTACAGAGGATGGCCGTTTAGCATTTAAACGCATTCCTAAACGCGTTTATTTGCCATGTGTTTAAATTCTAAACACCATTTGTACAGTGTAGTGTTATTTTAACACCTCTGTTTTGCAGAGTGCGGTGTTACCTTCCCTACCGATAGTTTTAATTATATCTTTTGAGCGCCACCGTTCATCCTCATACTTAGTGGCGTTTCCAACTGTCCTTTGCTAAGGGTCCATCACATAAACGATTCACTGAAGATGGTGTTCATGGTTGCCACGACAACCGTTTATTGACACGGGTCAAAATTGTAGACAAGACTTATTTTGATTTAATTTTGCCCTACACCGACGTGTGTATAGCACTGCATGCTCAGTGCTTTCCGAGTGTCTGTGAAAAACTACAAAGGCGACTCGGGCGGGATTCGAACCCACGAATCTATATATCGCAGAACCCGCTGCTATATAGGATTCTAGCCGGCCAATCGTCATCGGGCAAGCTCGGTGGTCGAGAAGTTAAGACGTCTGCACTAATAAGCAGGAGGTCGTGGGTTCGAATCCCGCCCGAGTCGCCTGTGTAGTTTTTTCACAGACACTCGGAAAGCACTGATCATGCAGTGCTATACACACGTCGGTGTAGGGCAAAATTAAATCAATTGTTTATCTCCCGACGCAAGAATTTCACCAATCTATAAGACTTATTTTAATTGTATTATTTTATTGATGTTGTTTTATTTATTCATTTATTACTTTTATTTGGTTTGATATTGGGGGGGGGGAGGGGGCTGGTTATTCTAAAATTTTAATATCTGATCTTCTGAAAATGCAGTCTGACATACATGTAGCTGCCAACTATTACGATTTTTTAGTAATTATCACGATTTTTTCAGGAATTACGAAAGTAGGAATTGCTCTTTAAAAATTACACGGTGTGAATGTTTTATATAGACCTTATCAGTATTATAGCAGGTGAATATATCATACGTTGATGATACGAACAAAGTCAATAAACAAAGATATGCAACGCATCGTATTTTGATAAAATACACAAACAGTCACCTTTGGACATCACTCGCAGCAGAGATGTAGTATTTCAGTTCATGTACTGTTTTAAAAGCTTACACTCGTACCCGATATGTGTCTGTACAATAGGGCATAACTCTTGGATTTTAATACTCGTTTTCTCTCACGACTGTTTACTCACGCTCGGACTAAGTTGTTCTCTTTTCTGCATATATTTACAACAGTCATTCCTTGTAGTCATGTTTCAGTCTTGTTTTGGTGTAGGCCTATGTCATATACTCGTATTTTGAAAGACCTTTTTAGATTTAAGTGTGGTAATCGTTTCCTCACTGAAACCCCTCTGTCTGTCGATGAAACAAATAACAGTTAGACAACTTTGCTGGAGTATGGATCTTCGGTGTATATTGCGGGTCTTTCTGGTGAGCTTTCTGGCGAAGTGGTGTGACGCTGTCGTGGAGGACTTGAAAGACGTTGGAGCTTGTGACAGGTAAAGAAGGGATGAATTTAGAGCATCTCAAAAAAGAGATTAGGCTAAACGGATAATGGTGTTCCCGTAAGTCTTTTGAACTCCACCATGCGCAGCTTGAAATCACATCGCAACCGTGGTACTTGTGTCCTTGACATTAATGAGTACCTGTGAGGGTAGAGATGGTTAATGTGAGACAAAAAATACATGCAAAACTCAACAAATTGCAACACATGGGATATGAAAGTGGGATGGTCTAGTCCCGGCCTCCTTAGACTTCACTCATTGCAGCACACATATTGTAACTGTGCATTAGACTATACATCACAAAACACGCCTGTATTAAGTGCCCCCAATATTGTCAACGTCCACTGAGTTTCAGGGTGACAGACCAATGGCATCGAGAAATCCCAATACTAAGTAAGACTAATTTTGCAATGTGAAAAGGATAAGTAAAGACTGTTTGACGTAACACCATGTAGAAATTCTCTTTTGAATAGTAAATAGTTCTGAAAAGAACCGGTTCTTTTTTCATATATTCTTTACTAATCCGGATACTGCTCAAAAGAGACGAAGTTGTACATCAATTCATTACGCTCAATGTGTTGCAACGCTTATCTGCTGTAGTTATTTTTTGTTTTCATCAGCAAGATATTTTGTGATGGCCCACTTCTCGTGGCAGCCCAATATGCCCTCATCTATAACGACTCCAAAACCTTTGTTGATCTTCACTTGAAGAATGACCCAGGTAAGATGTACGCTATGCGCCTTATGCACTGACGTCACAGACAGAAGTGCACCTTCACTCAGAGGCAAAAAGAAAGTCACTTATTGGTTCAAGCAAAGGCGCGACAGGCATTGTTGTTTTTGAACAATGCTAATTGAAAAATGCTAATTAAACAATGCTAATTCAATGGAAAAGAACTGGAAAGTAACAGGAAAGGAACCAATCCCTACTAATCAGTCTTAATAAGCCGTAAGTTTCTTGAAGTCTGGCCCCGATGTATTACAATAAAACAATATCTTCTTCTTCTTCTTCTTCTTCTTCTTCTTCTTCTTCTTCTTCTTCTTCTTCTTCTTCTTCTTCTTCTTCTTCTTCTTCTTCTTCTTCTTCTTCTTCTTCTTCTTCTTCTTCTTCTTCTTCTTCTTCTTCTTCTTCTTCTTCTTCTTCTTCTTCTTCTTCTTCTTCTTCTTCTTCTTCTTCTTCTTCTTCCATATATGTGTTTTTGTTTTCTAGCAACGGTGCTTTCTGCTTTCCAAAGCCTTGCAGACCCAACGGATAAATCTGTCATGAAGAGCTTTGTGGAGTCAAACTTCGATGGACCGGCAACAGAGTTCATTCCTTGGAGCCCACCAGATTGGAAGTCAAGGTATACCGTAGTCCGAGTGTAAGCATGAAAGATGATGGCCGCTAGATTTTTGGTGGTAAATTATTCGGTTAAAAAGAAGTGCCATAAAAAAATGATGAGTATGATTGTATACTTGAGTAGATGAAATTTTGAAAAAGTCTTGTCTTGTTTTACATTGTTCGCTGTTCGTGATAGTCTTCTTTTACATCATGTAAAGCTGACAATCACTATTAATATACCCTACAAATATATTTTTCTGAGGTACTTTTGTAGCATAATTTCACATAATAATTCATATTTTAGGAAAGAGTTTTCTTTCCTATAATGCACTTATTCCTATAAGAAAAACACAGTAAAACAATTATTTACGCAACATTCATTATTTCCTAATAAAGAACGACACAATTACGTAATAAGCTGAAAATTGTTGCATGTCTGTTGTTAATATCTTGATTCAAGTTTTGCTGACATTGTAACCAATCTTATACCTTCTCTTTGAAGCAGTCTGCAATTTGAAGCACATGACATTGCCTCTTTTGTACAAGCAAACATAACGTCGTATGAGAGTTAAAATGTCTTCAAAATTAGATTATATATCATCAACTATATAGGCCATACGGACCTACCTCAAGGATGTATAAGAAGCTAGTAAGATATAAGACTACATGTATTTATAATTGTTTTTATCCCCTATTGTTTGTGTCACCAACGTACAGCCCTGCAATGTTTGAGAAAATCCAAGACGCCAAACTTCGTGAATGGGCCTCTGATCTTAACGACCTTTGGAAAGAACTAGGCAGACAGGTTAGCAATAATTGTCATGATCACAACAGACTTTCGACAGGAACTAGGCAGACAGGTCAGCAATATATTGTCATGATCTGAGCAGACTTTCGACAAGAACTAGGCAGACAGGTTAGCAATATATTGTCATGATCAGAGCAGACTTTCGACAAGAACTAGGCAGACAGGTTAGCAATATATTGTCATGATCACAACAGACTTTCGACAGGAACTAGGCAGACAGGTCAGCAATATATTGTCATGATCACAGCAGACTTTCGGCAAGAACTAGGCAGACAGGTTAGCAATATATTGTCATGATCTGAGCAGACTTTCGACAGGAACTAGGCAGACAGGTTAGCAATATATTGTCATGATCAGAGCAGACTTTCGACAAGAACTAGGCAGACAGGTTAGCAATATATTGTCACGATCAGAGCAGACTTTTGACAAGAACTAGGCAGACAGGTTAGCAATATATTGTCATGATCAGAACAGACTTTTGACAAGAACTAGGCAGACAGGTTAGCAATATACTGTCATGATCAGAGCAGACTTTTGACAAGAACTAGGCAGACAGGTTAGCAATATACTGTCATGATCACAGAAGACTTTCGACAGGAACTAGGCAGACAGGTTAGCAATATATTGTCATGATCAGAGCAGACTTTCGACAAGAACTAGGCAGACAGGTTAGCAATATATTGTCATGATCAGAGCAGACTTTCGACAAGAACTAGGCAGACAGGTTAGCAATATACTGTCATGATCAGAGCAGACTTTCGACAAGAACTAGGCAGACAGGTTAGCAATATATTGTCATGATCAGAGCAGACTTTCGACATGAACTAGGCAGACAGGTTAGCAATATATTGTCATGATCAGAGCAGACTTTCGACAAGAACTAGGCAGACAGGTTAGCAATATATTGTCATGATCACAGCAGACTTTCGACAAGAACTAGGCAGACAGGTTAGCAATATATTGTCATGATCACAGCAGACTTTCGACAAGAACTAGGCAGACAGGTTAGCAATATATTGTCATGATCACAGCAGACTTTCGACAGGAACTAGGCAGACAGGTTAGCAATATATTGTCATGATCACAGCAGACTTTCGACAAGAACTAGGCAGACAGGTTAGCAATATATTGTCACGATCAGAGCAGACTTTCGACAAGAACTAGGCAGACAGGTTAGCAATATATTGTCATGATCACAGAAGACTTTCGACAGGAACTAGGCAGACAGGTTAGCAATATATTGTCATGATCAGAGCAGACTTTCGACAAGAACTAGGCAGACAGGTTAGCAATATATTGTCATGATCAGAGCAGACTTTCGACAAGAACTAGGCAGACAGGTTAGCAATATACTGTCATGATAAGAGCAGACTTTTGACAAGAACTAGGCAGACAGGTTAGCAATATATTGTCATGATCAGAGCAGACTTTCGACAAGAACTAGGCAGACAGGTTAGCAATATATTGTCATGATCAGAGTAGATTTTTCGACAAGAACTAGGCAGACAGGTTAGCAATATATTGTCATGATCAGAGCAGACTTTCGACAAGAACTAGGCAGACAGGTTAGCAATATATTGTCATGATCAGAGTAGATTTTTCGACAAGAACTAGGCAGACAGGTTAGCAATATATTGTCATGATCAGAGCAGACTTTCGACAAGAACTAGGCAGACAGGTTAGCAATATATTGTCATGATCAGAGCAGACTTTCGACAAGAACTAGGCAGACAGGTTAGCAATATATTGTCATGATCAGAGCAGACTTTCGACAAGAACTAGGCAGACAGGTTAGCAATATATTGTCATGATCAGAGCAGACTTTCGATAATAACTAGGCAGACAGGTTAGCAATATATTGTCATGATCAGAGCAGACTTTCGATAATAACTAGGCAGACAGGTTAGCAATATATTGTCATGATCAGAGCAGACTTTCGACAGGAACTAGGCAGACAGGTTAGCAATATATTGTCATGATCAGAACAGACTTTCGACAAGAACTAGGCAGACAGGTTAGCAATATATTGTCATGATCACAGCAGACTTTCGACAAGAACTAGGCAGACAGGTTAGCAATATATTGTCATGATCAGAGCAGACTTTCGACAAGAACTAGGCAGACGGGTTAGCAATATATTGTCATGATCACAGCAGACTTTCGACAAGAACTAGGCAGACAGGTTAGCAATATATTGTCATGATCACAGCAGACTTTCGACAAGAACTAGGCAGACAGGTTAGCAATATATTGTCATGATCAGAGCAGACTTTCGATAATAACTAGGCAGACAGGTTAGCAATATATTGTCTAGATCAGAGCAGACTTTCGATAATAACTAGGCAGACAGGTTAGCAATATATTGTCATGATCAGAGCAGACTTTCGATAATAACTAGGCAGACAGGTTAGCAATATATTGTCATGATCAGAGCAGACTTTCGACAATAACTAGGCAGACAGGTTAGCAATATATTGTCATGATCACAGCAGACTTTCGACAATAACTAGGCAGACAGGTTAGCAATATATTGTCATGATCAGAGCAGACTTTCGACAAGAACTAGGCAGACAGGTTAGCAATATATTGTCATGATCAGAGCAGACTTTCGACAAGAACTAGGCAGACAGGTTAGCAATATATTGTCATGATCACAGCAGACTTTCGACAATAACTAGGCAGACAGGTTAGCAATATATTGTCATGATCACAGCAGACTTTCGACAAGAACTAGGCAGACAGGTTAGCAATATATTGTCATGATCACAGCAGACCTTCGACAAGAACTAGGCAGACAGGTTAGCAATATATTGTCATGATCACAGCAGACTTTCGACAAGAACTAGGCAGACAGGTTAGCAATATATTGTCATGATCACAGCAGACTTTCGACAAGAACTAGGCAGACAGGTTAGCAATATATTGTCATGATCACAGCAGACTTTCGACAAGAACTAGGCAGACAGGTTAGCAATATATTGTCATGATCACAGCAGACTTTCGACAAGAACTAGGCAGACAGGTTAGCAATATATTGTCATGATCACAGCAGACTTTCGACAAGAACTAGGCAGACAGGTTAGCAATATATTGTCATGATCACAGCAGACTTTCGACAAGAACTAGGCAGACAGGTTAGCAATATATTGTCATGATCACAGCAGACTTTCGACAAGAACTAGGCAGACAGGTTAGCAATATATTGTCATGATCACAGCAGACTTTCGACAAGAACTAGGCAGACAGGTTAGCAATATATTGTCATGATCACAGCAGACTTTCGACAATAACTAGGCAGACAGGTTAGCAATATATTGTCATGATCACAGCAGACTTTCGACAATAACTAGGCAGACAGGTTAGCAATATATTGTCATGATCACAGCAGACTTTCGACAATAACTAGGCAGACAGGTTAGCAATATATTGTCATGATCACAGCAGACTTTCGACAATAACTAGGCAGACAGGTTAGCAATATATTGTCATGATCACAGCAGACTTTCGACAAGAACTAGGCAGACAGGTTAGCAATATATTGTCATGATCACAGCAGACTTTCGACAAGAACTAGGCAGATGGGTTAGCAATATATTGTCATGATCACAGCAGACTTTCGACAAGAACTAGGCAGACGGGTTAGCAATATATTGTCATGATCACAGCAGACTTTCGACAAGAACTAGGCAGATGGGTTAGCAATATATTGTCATGATCAGAGCAGACTTTCGACAAGAACTAGGCAGACAGGTTAGCAATATATTGTCATGATCACAGCAGACTTTCGACAAGAACTAGGCAGATGGGTTAGCAATATATTGTCATGATCAGAGCAGACTTTCGACAAGAACTAGGCAGACGGGTTAGCAATATATTGTCATGATCACAGCAGACTTTCGACAAGAACTAGGCAGACAGGTTAGCAATATATTGTCATGATCACAGCAGACTTTCGACAAGAACTAGGCAGACAGGTTAGCAATATATTGTCATGATCACAGCAGACTTTCGACAAGAACTAGGCAGACAGGTTAGCAATATATTGTCATGATCACAGCAGACTTTCGACAAGAACTAGGCAGACAGGTTAGCAATATATTGTCATGATCACAGCAGACTTTCGACAAGAACTAGGCAGACAGGTTAGCAATATATTGTCATGATCACAGCAGACTTTCGACAAGAACTAGGCAGACAGGTTAGCAATATATTGTCATGATCACAGCAGACTTTCGACAAGAACTAGGCAGACAGGTTAGCAATATATTGTCATGATCACAGCAGACTTTCGACAATAACTAGGCAGACAGGTTAGCAATATATTGTCATGATCACAGCAGACTTTCGACAATAACTAGGCAGACAGGTTAGCAATATATTGTCATGATCACAGCAGACTTTCGACAATAACTAGGCAGACAGGTTAGCAATATATTGTCATGATCACAGCAGACTTTCGACAATAACTAGGCAGACAGGTTAGCAATATATTGTCATGATCACAGCAGACTTTCGACAAGAACTAGGCAGACAGGTTAGCAATATATTGTCATGATCACAGCAGACTTTCGACAAGAACTAGGCAGATGGGTTAGCAATATATTGTCATGATCACAGCAGACTTTCGACAAGAACTAGGCAGACAGGTTAGCAATATATTGTCATGATCACAGCAGACTTTCGACAAGAACTAGGCAGATGGGTTAGCAATATATTGTCATGATCAGAGCAGACTTTCGACAAGAACTAGGCAGACAGGTTAGCAATATATTGTCATGATCACAGCAGACTTTCGACAAGAACTAGGCAGACAGGTTAGCAATATATTGTCATGATCACAGCAGACTTTCGACAAGAACTAGGCAGACAGGTTAGCAATATATTGTCATGATCACAGCAGACTTTCGACAAGAACTAGGCAGACAGGTTAGCAATATATTGTCATGATCACAGCAGACTTTCGACAAGAACTAGGCAGACAGGTTAGCAATATATTGTCATGATCACAGCAGACTTTCGACAAGAACTAGGCAGACAGGTTAGCAATATATTGTCATGATCACAGCAGACTTTCGACAATAACTAGGCAGACAGGTTAGCAATATATTGTCATGATCAGAACAGACTTTCGACAGGAACTAGGCAGACAGGTTAGCAATATATTGTCTAGATCAGAGCAGACTTTCGACAGGGGCATGGAATTTCATTATTGTGCAGCCTAATACTATGGCTCATTATTTACGCAGCAGCCACGGTATGATGATCCTATCTCGTCCTGTTATCCAGTGGGGGTAAACTTTTTGGGGAGATAAATTTACCGACACAAAGTTCAGAATGATCAACAAGTTTGTGAATTTATCGACAGATACTATTTTGGCAATAAGTGGGGCGGCCGCCCCCTTTGGCTATGCCACTGTTGTTATCTAGCCCAGCGCACGCTCCTGGGGTATTATTTTCAGTCACTGAGTTCATATAAAAGGTACAAGGACACCGATTCAATGCCCTGTCAAAAGTTTGCTCTGATCGTGACGATATTGTCGGGGTACATAACGGCGCTATTTCGGCGGTACTTTTGTACACTCATCATGTCACAGAACAGGATATGAACATGGCTAGAAATATCTGTTAAAAAACAAGTAACTGAAAACAACCACTGAATTTTGTTTTCGTTTTAATTTTCTCCTATCAGTGGCGTAAATCCGTGTCGAAAAGTGGGGGATGATATTGAAATTGGTGTACAACGAAGTACTGCAGCACACAACCAAACGGACAAAGAAACAAAGACATATTATATATATTTAAACAAACAAACTGTTACCGTTTTTGTTGTTTTTCACAAATTATTCGCATGTCAAATTCTGGGGAATGGACCACGCCCCTCGGATTTACGCCTGTGTCCATTATAAATATTTAAATAAAATTATGGCAAAACTTCATCTAAAAGTTAAGTTCTTTGAATCAAGAACAGCATCAAACTATTTGGCAAAAATGCTTTTATCTTTAATATTTGTTTAATCGAAATAAACATTCAACAGCAACCCTGTGAAAGATTCAACTGAATATGTTGCGTTGTTACCTCGAAAATTAAAAGGCATTCATATTAATCACTCATAAACTAAAATAAAATAAAACATATAAAAAATAAGTTGTCGATTCACAACTATATAAGTGTTCGGTCACGGACAAATCTTTATAACGTTAAGTTTAGCTCCAAGAAAGTGCTGCATTAACATATAGTTAAGTTAAATCTAAGTTAATAAATGTTAATTCAACACTTTGGTGAAGTTAAAACCAACTTTATAAAGAGTTGTTACTCACCGAACTCTTATAATTATGGTTGATTCAACACTTTAATTTTTAGAGTGTAATTATACACTGCAAAAACTGTGGTGTTAAAAACTACACCATTGGTGTTTATATTAGGCAACTCGCACAATATAAACACCATGGAAGAATACAGTTGAAACCACTGATGTTATTTTAACACCTCAGTTTTTGCAGGGTACTCATGAATATGTATTTCATGTGATTTTCCCAATAAAATTACATATCGAATATCCACATTTTATGTGAGTTTTAGATTAAAGAGGACGTTATGACAAACAATGACCGGTACTCGCTCATGTACGTCGACAATCCATTCGTGGTTCCCGGCGGACGCTTCAGGGAATTCTATTATTGGTAAGTACACCACATAAAGTCCAGTATGGTGGGAAATTATTACATCTTAACATATAACCACATCCCTATCCCCTGACCGGTTGTCACTTCCTGGATCCCTAGTGCAGGATATGGGAGGGGGAGGGAGGGTCCAGGCCTATGATGGCTTTGTTGTATGTGCATCCTGTTTTTGTTTTTTTTGTTTTTTTTCAAAGCCATGATACACAATCCTAATTGCTAATAAATATGTCCTGTTGCACCAAGAACGGACATGTAATCCTTTCCAAGCCAGGGAAGTTTCAGCGAAGGCATAATCTCTTGGGGCGTGTAAGCCATTTTGAATGCAATGGAAGAATACAGTTGATATAGCAATGTGTTCTAGTTCAACACCCACAGTTTAGTGGCAAGGTTTATACAATCCTAATAGTCGATGTGACCATTGACATCACATTTACAAAAGAGCCCCAAAGCTCAAAATGCGCTGGGCACAAATCGTACACTGGTCTATGACAAGAAACCATTAAACCTAATATTTGATGCGATATCAGCAGAAACAAATCTTAATTTGATTAATTTTTATAAAGCACTAAAAGAACATTTCAAATCTTATTCATCTGAAAAGTTAAACAATTGTAGATACTATGTAGAGAAGTACAAAACGTACAAACTCTGCGTACACATACACACACTTTTGCCCGGCGGGAAATTACCAAGGTACTCTAAAGGACACGCAAAGTGCAAGCAAGTCGCATGTTCTGTTTACTAACAAATGTATCATGTCGCACAAGGAACGTGCGTGGAATATATTCCAAATAAGGACACTTACAATGATTCTTCTCAACCACAGGGACTCATATTGGATTATCAAGGGATTGCTACTGTCCGGTATGACCGACACAGTGAAG
>CM055816.1:54754929-54791352 GCA_029582265.1 Zoroaster sp. YZ-2022 | reverse complement strand
TTTCCCCCAATGGATCACGGCTCCGATCCGTAACGTACACGACAGCGACTGGAGGCTCTAGTTCTTATATTAGATAACTCTATGGATCAACCGCACCACGTACCGGGCGTGCTGACCATTTTACACATTAACTATCCCATAGTTCTGCGACCAAATTTGACCTTTAACCCGTATAAATGGGAATTTGCTTTTGCTATTGCCGTGTCGAATTTGCTTTGCCGTGGGGAATTTAGCTTTTGCCGTGACGAATTTGCTTTTGCCGTGGGAATTTGCTTTTGCCGTGACGCTTTTGCTTTTGCCGTGAGGAATTTGCTTTTGCCGTGGGAATTTGCGTTTGCCGTGACGCTTTTGCTTTTGCCGAGGAATTTGCTTTGCCGTGACGCTTTTGCTTTTGCCGTGAGGAATTTGCTTTTGCCGTGACAGTTGTGGGCCACCGTACAAAACAGACCAAAAAACGGAAAGGCGACACACCCTTCAGCAGTGACATGGATGTAGCTCTTGCAACGGCGTATCTTGAAGAAAATGGGATAATCGAGGCGCCTCTAAGGGGCACAACAATAACAAAAAGGGATAAGAAGGCTGCATGGGAGCGAGTCCGGGATTGCGTGAATTCGTAAGAATTGAAGTTGTTGTGCTAGTAATTGAGATTAGAAGTATGTTTCACTGCACTGCAGTAATTAAACTAAATAAATCATATAAAATAAATTAGGCCTACTCTCTAAAATCTACTACTAGTATAATCATGGTATGATGGGACGTTATTTTCACATACTTTGCTCCATGCTTTTAGTTAATACGGAGAACTGACGCCGGGGAGGGCTAAACAATTTTTTTTCGATACTAGTCGATACTATACGGCGGTGCTGGAGGCCGAGGCCGGTGTCACGGTCTCAGCTATCCGGATGACGTAGCCGGGCATTTCAGCACGCTGTAGTCATGGTCTCAGTATTCCGGCGTGCTCGGATATCCCGGTTACAACATCGGACAATTCCGCGTGCCCCTCGCGAGTTCTCTATGGTCCCATTAATTTTAAGATTATTCTCTGCCCAATCACATTCTCTTTGCCCATCTTTATACGTGTTCATGGGTACAAATTTACGCAGGTTACACTTTTTCAAAGTCCCTTCTTTCTTTAATTTTGTATGACAAATTGTAAACGCAATAATGGATAAATTCCTCGTACAAACCCCCTTTTCTGGTTGTATTTTTTATGTGACAAATATGTAAAACGTACAAAGTATAATCTGACGTGACTGTTCTGGGGGTACAACTCGACGTTTCGATCAGTATGCTCTGATCGTCCTCAGGAGAATCAGAGCATACTGATCGAAACGTCGAGTTGTATGCCCAGTTCTTTTCAGAACTAATTACTACTCAATTGAGATTCCACATGGTGTCACCGCAATTAGTCTTACTTATCATCCTCACCATGCAAAGCTACAAGTTTTACCTATAATAATAATAATCATGGCATTTTATCGTGGTTAATAGTTAAAATATAAAATGCTGCAGAAAAAACTGAAAATAAAGTATAAATAGCCTAAACAGAGAAAATTACAAGTGAAGTTACATAGAACAATAAAGTTTTATTTCATATCAAGTACAGTTTTGCATGGGTAACATCAACATTAGCAGTAAAATAATTAAATTATTGAGTTACAATTTATTTATACAGTGTATACACATAATACTAATATTGTTTCCCTTATACTTTTGGATGGGTTTCTAGCGTGAAACAAAGAGTTCCCTAATACAGGGGTAGTATCAAAGGTAGAAGTAGAAGCTGTACATGTACACCTCATTGGATAGAGTAATTTGACAACCAACAGTGAGCACTACAAGGTGTCTATTGCACTGACCCTGAATGATGTATGTGGGCAATTCTACTTACGTGAAATTAAATAAACTGAAATGAGAAATAGAATAGAATCAAATAACTAAACTAAAATAAAACAAAAAATACAATAAAATGCAAAAAAAATTAAATGAAAACATAATAAATTTAATAAAATAAAATAAATTAAAATAAAATAAAATAACATTTTATACCGTTTTAATGTGAGGTTACAGTCTTGTGACATTTTTCCACTTTCACAAGCTTCTTGACTGTTGAAAAATGAGTGCAGCAAAACAAATTAATTTGATCTGAGAGCCCCTCAAGCTTCAATATGGTATATAACTTGTACATATATCACAATGTTAAGTTTAAGATTTACCTGCTTCAAAATTTATGTACAAAACCTATGACGTTTTGGTAATGGTAATGATAGAAGATTTGTAGCGCGCACATATCCACCCTGCTGGGCGCTCAAAGTTTATTTTGTTACGCATTTTCTCTGTGCTTCATGGCACTTTTATTTTTATTTTGTCAAATGGGGGTCATTCTAAATCAGGTAGAATGTGCAGTGATGTCATTAAGCAAATTCTTTACCTTGGTACTGGTCTTCTTTTGCCTTTTCTTGTCGTAGGTCGTGCCATAATTCCTGTCTGCTTCGTTTAGAACGGTGCGATCATCTAAATTCAAGGGAATCAAATGTGAATTAAAAGTATGCTCTCAGTCATGGGCGGGGATGAGGGTTTGACTGTGCTACCCCAAGACCCCCCCCCCCTCCCCTCCCCGCACCGTCCTGTTTACTTCTAGATTGCATCATGGAGCAGCTGGACCATACATCATCACAGGTAATCAAACCTTTTAGGGAAATTGGTTGGTTACCTTGGTTACAAGTGAACATCTGAAGTTTAATTGAATTTTATGAACCCATAAAAGAAAAATGTGGCTTCCAGTTTGTTGTCATTTTTAATCAAGTTTTTCTTTACTATATTATTAGTTATCCCACTCGCGTGCGTGGAACACGGGGTAATAAAGAGCGTCTGTGTCCCATACTACCACACGCGCGAGTGGGATAACGAATTTATCTTCAAGCAAACTTGATGCACAGTTAAGGTGGAATACGCATGCTGTACACGGAAAATATAATGTAAAAAACGCGTGCATGTATAACAAGTAATCGCATTAAAACACATATGAATTTTTGAGGTCAAGTTGAACCATGAATGGACAAAACGTCCAGGTCGACCACAGAATGCGTGTAGTACGTATGGAAAAACAACCAGATTTTCACGCTTTTTTCCTTGTAACTCCAATTCCCCGTGTCGCATAAATTTGTTTGCATTTAAATGAACTGTAACTCATTTTCTTTCCTGTTTTAAATTTTTTATTATTAATAAAGAAAGTTAAAATCCGTCATTTTTTGATTTATTTACTGATGCCTTAGCCGTAATTACTAATTGTGTGTGAAAGCTACAACTTCGTTTACTTTGTGACGGCCTGGTGGGCTTTTTGACGCAGTATCTCCAGACCCCCTAAGTTATAGAAAATGTTGTTTGGCTAAAAATAAACCTTGTTTCATAACCTTTCTTCTGATGAGACAACTATTTTGATTGGAGTAACGTTTCCCTCGTCTTTTAAGACATTTACAGAACTAACCAATAAACGATCTTCTAGCATATCCCATAGGATACTACACAAAATTGTCACGAAGTTAACCGACACAGATCAGCAGTAATTTGTGTTTGTCGGCTTTTTCCTGGGTAAGTTTGACAGATAAAAATCATTAATAGTTGTAGTGTTTTATATTGATAGAAAGGGTAATTAATACTGATCACTTACGTGTTAATTTCATTCCGATAATACAAAGAAATAAAATGGTACGACGATGTAAAAACATCGTTAGTTTCTCTGACAACACGATGTGCTTTATGCAGGCGTCAATTTGAAGCCTGGACCCACCCTCCTCACGTCATCACCTTTCTTCACCTGAGCCAATTATGTATAAGGTCAGGATTTCACCACCACTTCACTCTATCAGCAAATGTGTTAGTCCAGGCTTCACCCTTTGAATTATTTCCATAGGTGAAGCTTCACTTTGTCAGTTTTCGCCAGGTCTGACGCTTCACCACTGTTTCACCATATTGACCATTTGCATATAGTTCAAGCTTCACCTCTATTAAAATCAAGCTTCATTAATGTTTACTTATAACTAGACCATGACTGCAATGGTTAAATTTGTAATTCCACACTGCTAAAAAAGTACCAAGTCAACCAGGTTTCAATCCAAAGATACAGTGACATTTATTTTGTAAATCCAATGTTTCTACAAATAAATTTTTGTTGTTATATAAAACTTAAAAAGCATGAAGTTTATTCAAAAGTTGTTTTAACTTTGACACTTGTTTACTAACTCTAAATTGTACTGAAATTGTACTGGCAAGTGGCAAAATTCTCATATCATTTGTAACTAGATTTTGAATGCACAAATTTCCACTTCATATCAAAACCAATGCATTTCATAGCTATTAACCCCCAAAGAATTTGTCGTTTTGAGCACAAATAATACAAATAAACACAAATATATAATCCTGCTGATGAATTGCCTATTGCTGTATATTTTCTATTCTTAAACCCACATCCCATCAAAAAAGCACACTACATTATTAAGATATATTTTTTTGAATAAAATATAAAAAAATGAATTTCAAATATTATAAACAGCTGACTGCATGTAACAACCTAATTATTGCAAAACTGTCAAGCAGAGTCTGAGTTGCTGCACAATACTGACACATTATGGTTTCAGTCTTTTAGAGAAACTAGATCAGGACTGGTCCTCGGGTTTATGACATTACAAACATTGCTAAAATATAAACAAAATACAGAGCACACATATGGACTACATAAATAAAATAATCTATAAAAATAATATAGTAAACTTCAATGTTATTTTCACACAAGGAGTGTGCCATTATTAGATATTGGGGGGTGAGTTTGTTGAAAACAAATAATCTCCCACTGTTACAGATGACAAAGTCTAGAGTCACTGGTGAGAACAAACTAAAAACTCTGAAGGAATAAGTTAAAATTAAAAGTTCATTCACCTTGCACCTTTGTCGATACAAACTATCTTTGACAACTTAAAAATCTTCCATTTCCCCAGATATCTAATGGTGTAACCCTGTGCCCCTAATAAGGCATTTAAAACATATGAAATAAATATGAAAGCACCAAATGAAATCACATGTTTTCAGGAACACACTAGGTAAGAAAGCACCTTTTTTTTTCAATAGGAAAGCACCACTTGTTATGAACACATTATCTAAAGAGAATGCTAGTATACAACTTATATTTTCCTATACCGTATTGTCTCTAATAAATGCCCTCCCTTTGCAACCAAACTTGTAAAATTACAAAAAGCACAGCAAATGAGTACAACCAGTATGCTTATAAGTCTACATTTACAATCCTGATTGTAAATTTGATTGCTACACCTATCAAAAAAACATTATTTATTCAACTTTTGCATCAGAATCCAAAATTTGTATTTTCTGGCAGTTTTATACTGAAAAGTTCACCAATAACCCCCTCTGGGTAGTCTTGGGTGAAGCGGATCTCTTGAGCGTAGTCTGTCTCTCTTGTCCTGAGGGCTTGCATTCATCTTTGGTTCATCTATAATTGAAACAAAAATCAAATTCAAGATGCAATTAGAACAAGTAGATCAATTCCATAAACAATATGGAATATTACAATTCCATAAACAATAAAAAAGGAACTCATTGGTAAGGTCTAATAAGCAGAAGCAGTGTAAATGACACGGTACTATTGACATGTAATTTGTTGTATATTATAGTTTATACAAAGTCTACTTACTTGTGTTTTGATGGTCAGATGCACCAGCAGTACATGTAGATGTTAGATGTTGATGGCACTTCATCATCAAAGAAAACAAAGTAGATAGGTTCAGATTCTTGCAGGAAGGCAAACAATTCACAGTCGTCTACATCTGTGCCGTCAGATAATCTCAGGCACTTGAATTTCTTTTTTTTCCTTTTGCAGCTTTGTGACACCTGAAAATGTGATTTTTATGGCATTAATTTTAAAGTTAAAAATATTTCTTGAAAAATAATGCTGGTACATTGTATTATACCATTTGTTTTGGCAAGGAAAGCTACACAACTTTGTCAGTGAACGGAAAACGTCTGAAGTGCGTTGCATTTGGAATTATAACATGCCACCAATGAAAAATTCTGTTCACCTAGGCATAAAAGTAAAACAATGAAAGCAAACAGCCAAAAGATGTCACAAATCTACATTTGAAAATTTGGTGTGTTGTTAATGTGCTCGCTATAAATTACAGCACAAGTAAGGAGGTTATTCTGCTTACCTTTGTCTAGTATTAGCTCATCCAGTGATGTTGCCAACACGAGTTTCTTATTCTCTGCGTGCCAAATTTTGAACATACGGGGGGTTGCCATTTGTCTTAAAAACTGTGATAGCCTGTAATTACACTATTACAAGAAAATAACAATATCGTCTGCTTACCGTTCGGTTGTTGTTGTACTGTACTGTCACACGACTGTCAGCCACCACACTGCGTGTCAGCGATCGCCTATAGCCTGAACATCTGACGTCTTTCCTTGCTGATATCATGATAAGGACAGGGGACCAGTCTAGTTGTTAGTTGCTAACGTTCGCCAACGTTGGCGGCGCACTTGAGATCGGTCAACCTCGTCCCCATGGTTTACTTTATTTCCAACATGTTTACGGTCAACCTCGTACTGCTCGACACACCCTGGGGACGAGGTTGGAGATCGGTGGCAAACTTGGCAACGTTTGCGCAAGTGGAACGCACCCAGGATACAGTTTGCAAGGTGGTGCGGGGCGCGCGATGTTTTAGATTGTGTGTATTTGTGTGGGCAAACTTCAGTTCAAAAATTGCGCGCACGCAAATTCCAAGTTGGCTTGCGCGAATTTCAAAAAAGGCCATCTTCAAAGATTGCATCACAACAGTTGTTTGAAACGCCACGACTTCGACATATTTTCGACACGACCGATGTAGTGGATTCGATGTCACATCACCAAACACAAATAAGGCTCGTCAACGCTTCACCCTTTCATCAACTTTTATAGGTAACGCTTCACCCAATTATTAAAAAAGAACGTTACGGCTTCACTATAACAACAAATTATTGACCTCAGGCTTCGACGCGAAGCGGCGTCGATATTTTGCGACCTCTGAGGAGGGTGGGTCCAGGCTTCAAATTGACGCCTGCATTAACGTTTTCATGTCTCAGCAGCTTGTACATACCATTATGAAAAGGGTAAATCCGCTGTTGCACATTATGGACTCTACACGGTGTGTGCGTGCAATATGGTTTACATCATGTAACCCAAACAAAAATAGTGGCATCGGGTACTTTGCTTTCATTTAACATGCAGTAGGCTTTTTTCATGTTTAAAATTAAACTAATTTATTTTAAATATAATCAGTCATACCTTTAATAATGTAAACCATGTCAACTCTAGGTATTTTTTAATCTCTAGTTTAAAAAAATGCTTGCTTCGCAGCTGAGACTCAGCTGACATTTCCCCCTTTTCTCCAGTCAAGTACACAACATTGCTCAGTTAGCAATGCTAGGATGGAATTGAAACCATCATGTTTTTTCTTTAAATTTATACTTGCCCTCATATTAAATGATTTGTGACTTCATAGAGAAATTTGTTTATTTATTTTCATCATAATTCTTACCATAATTATATGGTAGCCCTGAATGGACACCAAAGACTTAAATATTGACATCAATTAAATATTGACATCATGGAAAATTTCACGACTTTGTCACCAAAGTCGTGAAATTTCCATGAATATTGATGTCAATATTTGTCTTGTGGTGTCCCTCCAGTCGGAGCCGCCATGTAATTCTGATAAATGACCCATGTCATTAAACTAGAAACTAAAAACTAAAAACTAAACAGTGAATTTAATTTTATTAGAAGTGACACTGCGCATGGTTTACAAGTTGGAAATGAAATGTGTATACTGCTAGAGTTTAATTAAGTATTAGTGTTTAATTATAATGTATCTTCTTGATTTACAGTGCAAGTTGCAGGATGATGACAAGATATGGAATTGAGAAAACGTAAACTTGTGAATTATCGTGCGCTGAATTATGGTGAAACTTCAAGTGCATTTAAGGTGTGTCAGCGGCGTTCTTGGTCGACCTCTAAACTCTGGTCATTACAGATTCTTGATCACAGGACTGAGGAAAGCGTTGAAGAGGTTTTTGTACACTATGATGGGTGGCGCAAAATATCTGACATTGTACATGAACCTGTTGAGCATGAATTCAAGGATGCTTACAAATCATTTGTAAGTAACATTAAGATTCAAGTTAAAGAAAACCTCAACTTGTCTCGTGTTAAAGACTCCTCCATCACATTGCAACTACCAGTACAGAAAGAAACTTTTGAACAGTTTTTGAAAGAGGTGGGTGCTTCACTATGGAGAACCAAAGGTGCCAAAGATATCTATCGAGCAAGCATAACCTCTTTAGCACATGTACTTGGACAGGATTGGTGGTTTAGAATCTGCAACAAGGCTGGGGATTTTGCACTTGTTGAAGAAACTACAATCTCAATGTGGCTGTATGAAAGACAGGTCCTCACAGAGTATACTCCCAAGTTAGAGACAAAGCTTACTCACAGAGGATATATTGGCAACTTGCGATTTGTCAAAAGTCTACATAACTGCACTGATTTACACATGATCAATCACTGTTAGCACATTTTGAACTACATTGTTTACAGTTTTACCAGTGCAACTATGGCTATTATGTGGCTTTCATTAGTCATTTTTCTCACTATCAACAAAAACATAGCCATCTCCCACCCTGATTCAAGAAGCAATGAGTGGATTTTGGAAGTCAGTAATTATCTTTTGTATAAAATTGGAATGAAGTATGACCATCCTATCTGGAGAGAAGAGACTGCATCTTTTGTTTTACAAGAACTTTGTGATATGAATACAATCGACATAAAATATGTAGACATGGTAACAGCAGTTAAAAGACTGAACTTTAAGTTGGTTTCTCTCTCCAGCAAAATAAAAGCTGCAAGCAAGCAAGGAGGGCGACAGCTGGCCAAATTGAAACAGACCCTCAATGAACAGAAATACAAGCTTCAGCTTGGTGGTACGAAACGCAAAATGCAACATGAAATCGAGAGTGAGAAAAAACGTAGAAAAACTGCAGAAGCAAATGTCAAAAAAGCCTGCAAGGAAGCAGCTGAGTTAAAAAAAGAAACGAGAAAGGTGCAAACACTTTTGAGTCGACTTCTTAAAAGAAGAACGTCCAAAACTAAAAAATGCAAGAATAAAGTAATTTCAAAGCAGTGGAAAACACACCAGCGGACATGTTTGAATGAAAATGTGGGATCTCATCAGCCACACTGTTAAAAATTTCTCTGTAAATTTACAAAGAATCTTATGTCAATTATTATTACAAAAGGTATGTATACGTACAGACGTTCTCTATAAACATTTTTGTGTGCCACCAAAGCTCTTCTTCGTGTTCTTACAAACATTCTTTGTAAGCGTTTTATGCATCAACAGTGTGTTTTGTATTCTTACAGAAATTCTTTGTAAGCATTTGTGTGAATCTACGTTTTTGTTTGTATATTAACGAACCACATTCCATCATGTAACAAAACACCTTTGTGCATTTACAGAACAGTTCAAGTTCGTCAACAAAGGGCGCTTTGTAAATCTACAATTGTTTTGTATGTTAACAGAGCACACCTGTACCTCCAGTAAAAGGTCGTTCCGACCTGACGGTTCAGATCAGCATGTCTGCATGCATGATGCGTTGTTGTTCTAGCCATAGCCGCAGCAAAAACCGTTATTTCGGATGCACCTAAATTAACCATACAAACAGAGAAATTTTCTGATCGGATTTATTAATATTGCAGCTTTTTATTATTTCAATCTCATTTTTGAAAATACTTTAAATTAAAATTCATTTAATTTCAACAACAATTAGGCCTAACACATTTTAAATTGAATAAATACAATTGCATTTTTCACTGCATATCAACATCAATTTAAAAAATATGGTTCACCCTTATTCACGAGTGCATGATGAGTACTTGGTTCTTCTTTTATTACAATGTGATGTTAATGTGCACTGTCTAAAAAGCTAGATTTTCCCCCAGGGGTCCCCAAAAGAAGTGAGTACGTAGTGAATGGAAATACAAAAATATTGAAGGTTCCAAGTATTTACTGCAGTTATTTAAAATTTGGAAAAAAAAACTAAAGTGATTGTTGATTCAAATCCACACATTGGACCACTTTAGCACGGCAGTGTAAGCCTTCCACTGAAAGGTTTAAGTTTCTTTTTGACACAAATGTTTTACATTGAGATCCTTTTTGGGGGGGGGGGTACATGATAATTTGCATTAGAAGAAGTTGAACTGGATATCCATGGCATGTTTCCTTTAAATTCAATCCTGAAGACATGGTACCAAATATTTTTTTCATTAAAATTTAAACCAAACAGTTTGAAAGATCATATCTTTTATATCAACATCAATTCAAATTTAATTGAACGTCAACTAGGGTAACTAGTTAATAATTATTTCAAACACTAAAACGTGCAGATATCAAAAACATTGACCCAGACTGTTTTCAAAGTAGAGAATGAGCTAAACTGTGCTGATTGCCTGTGTTTGAACTCTGCTTGTGTCTGATAATATGAAGTTTTGGATCCGGATGTCATTACTATATTTTTTTTAAACTGTGGGTTTCCTCTTTGACATCAATTTTTTATTTTTAAAAATCTCCAATTTTGTTTCACCCCTTACAAATTATGAATATCCTGTTTTACTTTTTGGATGATGACGACCACGGCCAATCGTATCTTTATCTGTCTCAACAACTTTTATACCAACATCAATTCAAATGTAATTGAACGTCAACTAGGGTAACTGGAAATAATTATTTCAAACACTAAAACATGTCCAGATATCAAAAGCTTGTGTCTGATAATATGAGGTTTTGGATCCGGATGTTATTACTATTTTTGTTAAACTGTGGGTTTCCTCTTCGACATCAATTTTTTTCTTCTTTTTAAATCTCCAATTTCGTTTCGCCCCTTACAAATTATGAAAATCCTGTTTCACTTTTTGTGATATGAATTTTCAATGTGCACAAAGGCCAACTTTTACATGCTGACAGCTAAGTGTACTTTGAGGCCTTACATTTTGTAAATAAGGATGAAGCCCCCCCCCCCCCCCAAAAAAAAAAACTGGTAGGGTTAACATGCATCGCCCGATCTTTGGCCGATTTGACCCCAAAAATGTGATTTACTTTCAAGTTTTTAATGGAGTCGAGATAGTTACAAGCTTTCATTTGAACCATCGCACGAAAACAAATCCACCAATGATTAGCAGTTAAATAACATGCCAAAATGACCGGTTCTATATGTATTGTTAAAAGAAAAGTTTTAAATTTTTTTATGGTTCCTGACCATAAAAATTAAAAGTTAGAGCGGCTGATACTCTCCCAAAAATGTGTTCACTTGTAAAATTCTGCATTTTTATTTTTAGGACCAAAGATTGGGCGATGCATCTTTAATGTTATAATTATATTTCGCCAGTTATACAGCCCATTTCTCCTCACTGTCCTTTAGCCTGGAGCAGAGACTAAGTACCTTGGCGTTTGGGCCTCCTGATGTGTTGGATTGTCGTTTTGTGCCTCTTCCAGGACGGATGTGGAAAAGTATCCTGAGAACAAACAAAAAACAAAAAAACATCCATGTTACTGAAAGCAGATCCACATCTGATGAGTTAATTCTGCAGCACCCCTGCTATACAGGCACTGAATTTGCTTTCATCAGGTGTGGTCTGATGGGGGTGGGGAGCTTTCCCAGCTGATGACGGCAGGCCCAAGATATTCACGTGGGAGTAAGCAAGACATGGGTTTAAAGTCACACACTTGGTCTGTATAAAAAACCTAGAATACAACACTGTCTAAATCTGTAAAGGGCAACGAAACATGCTTAACATTTTGAAACTTTTTTACTTTTACCTTTGCATGAATTCCAGGGTTGCACAAATCCCAGATGGGTACTGTAAGTTGAACAAATAGAAGCAAATGAACCACATTTTTACAGCTTGCAGAAAGTTTGTACAACTTATCTGGGCACTCCCATCAAAACAAATGGCATGTCGTTTGGCCAGGAACGGATTGTGACCTGCAAAAAGACAAAAACTGAGACATTCATAGGAAGAAACAAGGAAAAGCATACATATCATAAAGCCGTATATGTATTGCAGAGCAAAATAATATCTCCTTCCTAATGTGATGTACACTGCCAAGTAGTCTTGCTGCTTGACTTGTGCATGAACACAGGGTGGATTCCCAACACACAAGCTCCAAGCTCAACGTGAAAAGGCATTAGTGTTCACACACAGGGCTTGAATTTCATACAAATATCCACTTGACCCACTGGTCTAGTAGTACATGTGATCTATTAGATCAGAATTTGTGGGTACAACCATGTATAAATCTCTTTTGGAGTGTTGGCTCTGAAAAGAGCCGTTGTGTGGTATCGACGTTTACAGTATACTCCGCTCGTCTTCTCCTGAAGCTTCAAGACCACAAAATGGACGTTGTCACAGAAAGGGGAGTATCCAGGATCACTATTATTCAGGATCACTATTTCACATTATTTTCCATAACTACTGACCTACCTGCAAAGGCTATCACTGGGCTGTCCACTGTCATGTTTTCAAAGTCCTTCAAGCCAGCAGTTTCCTGTTGAACCCAAACAGTAAAGATCAAAGTAGACTTAGGAAGGTTAAAAGTTGCACGAGGCAACCTAAAATCCATCAGGGCAACCTGGTGAACCAACACTGTTTGCTCATTCAGACAGATCACTTACTGTTTGGGGGTGGAGGGGGGGGGGGGAGATGTTATGTATCGATGAAAACTTGTTGAAACACTCAATGTTGCTCTTTGACTGTCGGGCAACCTCAGTTTTATATTGCCCGGGGGCAACCAGCTTATTTTCTTGCTGTGAATACTTGCTGATGGAATTTCCATTTGTTCTTGCAAAATCAGCTTGGGAAAATTCAATTAAAGTACATGTAATTGCTTACTGTTGAGGCTATGCATGATGGGCAAAACAATCTACTAAATTAGGCATGAGATGTGAAAGAATTAACCTTTTGGAAATGAAGAGTTTGAGAATGATATGCACTGGTCAATTTACTACTGAAAAAAAACATCCCTGCTGGATTCTTTTAACCCCATAAGGTTAAACAACCTTGTTATAATTTACCACTAAACATCTTTTTTTTTCAGTAAAAAATAAAAGAACACATACCTCAAATTCCTTCAGGAAGAGGTCTTCGTCTTCACCGAAATATGCTGGTAGGACACAAACTGCAGCTTCCAAGTATTGGTTTTCTTGCAACATCTGGTGTTGTGCTTCTTCTAGTAGTGCTTTCCACTTATTGCTGATTTTTTTGTGGTCCTTCATGAAAGTCAAGATTGAGGCTTGCTTTGACATTAAGTTGTCCAAAAACACTGTTTTTGTTTCATGCCCGACAAGGTAGTGGAAGTGATCAAGTGTATACTGGGGTTCAAACAAAAATGGCCATCTTTGCTTGACATCTTGAAGTGAACAGGGTTGCTTGTTTAAGTCATGCCTTTGCACAATATATGTGAGCTTCATGAATTCTTTGACTTTTGAGGTGTCCTGGTCTCTCTTGTTGTGCTCCTGCTGTAGCCATTTTCTCTTATCCTCAAGCGACTGCTGGTCTTCTGACTCAGGATATTCCATAGGCTGCCATTGTACACACCCGTAGGAGTCTTTCTCATATTTCTTTCGCTGGGCTTTGTTTGTGTTGCCGTTTTCATCACGTAGCCTCTTTCGTTCAGCCATCCCAAGACGAACTTTGGCATTGTTGTAGTATGTGGTTTCCAATGACCGAGCGAACCCTTCCACACCCATCCCACAGTCATTGTCAAATGATGAAGGTGACATACTAACAACAGTATCAGCAATTGTTCTGAAGATACCTCTACCCGGTTTCTCTCCACAATGAATGAAGTTATCAATGATAACTTTTTGTGCCAAAAGTCTATCAGAGGGGGAAGGTCTTCTTTTCTCCTTTAGAGCATTGACAAATGCACGTGGCAATCGGTCCATTTGGACAGTAAACTTAGTTTTCTTGTGCGTGTGCTGCCCTGTACTTTTACATACAGTGTATGATTTGGACACATACAATGACAGAAATACATTTAACAGTTAAAAGCAAGCATGTGACATTAAGCCAAAAAAATGTGATTTAATTTTAAAACGTTGTTATGTGGAATATTCATTGATTCGTCTAGTGTTGCCTGGATGTAACTGAATGTGTTATTATATATTTTGGGATGACAGAGAAGTGAGTTGAGATGTTTATTAGTATATTTCTTGTTAAGTCTGAAATTAAAATGGTAATCTGTGGATGGTTTGTAGGTATGCGAATGAGATATTTCTTTAGATGCTAGTTTTTAATTCTCATGTAGGCCAACTTGTCTTGCTTCTGCTGTAAAGTCTACACACTACATGTACACAGTGAGTTGAAAGGTAAAAATCTGAAATTTTAATAATTTTAATAAACTTATGTTAATGTTAATTCACTAAAATAAAATTACACTTTGTGGAAAAAAAATCTGTATAATTATGGTACAAGAGTTTTGAAATATAAAGATGTGTGCTAGAATTTTTTTATAAACTCTAATTAATTTGAAAACTATTATATTGACTAAAACAAATTAAACAATAATTCTCAATATTTTTTTATTTTGCAGAATGGAGAATCCTGTGTTGTCAGCTTCTCTGGTCCTGTACACATCGGCTGGCCCATTCCACGAGGTTGCGAAGGACCGCTTGACCAATCAGGTTATCTGTGATGTGCTCAAAGCTGTATCTGCAAAGGAGAGGGAGAAAGACTTAATCATGGCAGTATGCAACAACTATATTATCAGCCAAGTTTGATGCTAATTTCACAGAACAGGCAGTGCGGTCTAGTTTCACAGCTGTGAAAGGCAAGCGAAAGGCACACCTGAAGAATTCAAAGATGGAAGTAGAACAATATCTCTTGAAACAGTACACACTACCTACAGTGGTTGGTAAGAGAAATCTTAATCTGGGGGGTGATATTATGTTGCCAGACAAAAGACCCAAACTGGATGACAGTCTCACTGAATCCCACAACATGGCATTGGCTGATGTGATAAAGGAGAATTCAGAATACAAAGCTGAAATTGAAAGATTGAAGGCACAAATACACACACTGAAGGAAGAAGTAAACAGAGTTGAAGCAGCTAAGACTTGTATTCAAGACAAACTAGCACAGTACTATCAGGTAAAATTACAGGTAAAATTGGCAATGTCAAACATGTGTTACAATACATGAAGATTACAGTATTACTAGTTATAATGGCGGTTGGATATGACATTCTTCCCCAATATTTAAAGTTGGAAAGAATGTTGTATCCGACTGCTACTTTTAAGGGTTTTTGGGAATTTTTTTGCAACCACTAACCATTTAAAAAATGATTCTATCGACTGTTTTATGTGTGCACATACTTGCTGTATTTTAGCGCGCGAAGAATTCAGTTTCGGGGTTGCACATGTTATGTGCAGACATAAAACAGCCGTCGTAAAATTGTTGCGCGCGAAGGAGTTTTTCCGTTGACCACTTTTCATACACTCAAGATGGCCGTCCTCGTTGAAACCTGCAAAATGCCGATTGTCTTGTATTTTTTTCGGGCCTAAATTTCACGAAATATAAATATTTAGTAAAATCACAATTTTTTTAATGGGACGCCCTGAAAAAACACGCCGATGTTGAAAATGAAAAATTTGACCTAGAGCCGGAACTACTTTATGCAAATGAGGTCAAATGACGTCAGGTCAATTTCAGCATCGGCGGCTGTTTTTTCAGGGCCGATGTTGAAAATGAAAAAATTTACCTCGAACCGGTGTCACGGTCTCAGTTATCCGGCGTGCTCAGCTATCCGGATGACGTAGCCGGGCATTTCAGCACGCTGTAGTCACGGTCTCAGCTATCCGGCGTGCTCAGCTATCCGGATGACGTAAGCAGGGCATATCAGCACGCTGTAGTCACTGCTCGTGGAGGCCGCCATGACAGTTCCAGCAAGTGTGTGTAGGTACATGTACGTACACGTACACGACTCAGCACGGCACTAAAATGGACTACTTTCGTACGCTGTGCGCAGACATAGCATGACGTAATTTTACCATATTTGGTCATCCGGATAGCTGAGCACGCCGGATAGCTGAGACCGTGACACCGGAACTACTTTATGCAAATGATATGCAAATGAGGTCAAATGACGTCAAAGGTCAACCAACAACAACGGCCCTCCCCGGGAAAGAGGACTTCAAGTCTAAGTTAAGTTATGTCGTTGAGGGCGTTTAATATAATATTATTGTTATAATCTTGTGCATATTAATGAGATGACGTCACATGACAACGTATACAACCACACTGAAAAACACGTATTTCTTGTATAACAACTCATTATGAGGTTTTTATCTTTATTATAATATACCATTTGATGCAATATGGGATTTAAGATGTTTTATTACCGGATAAATAGTTTGCCATGATATGAGTTTATTTATCAGGACATTTTATTCATACAGAGTCAAATATTGGATAACAAATTGCATCAGGTATCTTCAGATATATATTTAAAAATTTACTGCTTTAATAGCCATACATAAATGTACTTTAAAGATGGGGCTGATCATAAATTAGTAACATCTGACAGAATATTTAATTTAGAATTCATCGTGTACGTTGAAATTTTTTGTCAGCGTCGATACAGTGACGAGTTCGCCTCCCTCATGCATTTTCACTGATACTGTAGGAGGATTATAGAAAGCATCTGTTTCCAACATGAATTCTTGCCATTCTTTTTCGGCATCGTAATCCTGCCACTCTTGGTCAGGACGATCAATGTCTTCACATACCACAGGAAATTTATCGGGAAGGTCATCAAACCATTCAGCTAATCTTAAGCTCTTATTGAAGGTCACTGAACTTTCAGTGGATGAGATTGAGATAGGGCTGTGATCGATTTCATCGTGAGTTCTTTTGGAACCGGGGCAAGGTGACAAGTGGCAATGGAACTACGAGTTCCTCTAAGTCTGTAGTGATAGTGGACGCTGGTGGGGAGTGAGGAGTATCTACTCCTTGAATGCACGGGTTAGACATTTCTAACATTCTCGCTACTTCTTCGTCTGAAATTTGATGAAAATCTATCATCGGATCGTACAGAGTGTCATCACGTTCAAACATCGGCGTTCCTCTACTTACATCCCATTCATTGTTTCTTATGTACTCCCATACGAGTGGATGACACGACTTGTTAATTTCACCGAGAGCATCGAACTTGGTCAAACCGCGGTAATATTTACATCTATTTTCGATCGCCTGTTGTTCGCTCACGGCAAATCGCCACAAGGGTTTGTTGCATGTGGCAAACACCGGTGTTCGTCGAAGATATGCTTCTCCCTGATGTTTGATAGGGACGTGTGTATTTTGACCCTCGAGAATGATTTTTGTTTTCTCGATTATACACATGTCGATAAACGGCTCATTGAGCACAATGAGCCGCTTATCAACACATTCCTGCCACGTAAACGCGTAGCCGGACAACCCTTGCGTGACTTCTCCCACTTGTTGCGCTAACGTTTGCAGAGAGTTAACCAACCATGTTTTACCAACGTTCGATGCTCCCTCGTGAATCAGAGTATTGACTTTAGTGAGTTCTTTGTTGAAAATCTGCCTAACATCTTTCTGAAACTGTACGAGATCGACACCCTGATGAGCAGCCCACAACATTAATATAGCACAAGATTCCCTAGGGGAACAATACTCAGTTCCGGATTCGTTACCGAACCGGGTACTATGCAAAGTATCATCATACAACCTTAACTGTTCATATTGGCGGTATTCATATTCGAGTTCCTCCATCGATTTGTCTAAGCTGTTCACCATGACTTGAGTACGGGCTTTGTCGAACAGAGAACGGTAAGTGGTCTTGTAATAGATGCGTTCAAATTTTGCTTGTTTCGATGTCGGTTCGAACTTGAATACTGCATTTATGAGCTGATTGGAGGTAACGCAGTTGTACTTGTCGATTAAACTACTTAGAAATTCACTGTCGTTCTGAAATAGTCAATTGTTCAAATAATAAAATCTATAGTTTATTAAAATAAATAGCAATCACAACTTCAATAGCGATGATATAAATAAGAAAAGCTCCGATGAAACTCACCATTTTGAGCAAGTCGGCGTCCCATTTCGATTCGGCAGTCCCGCGTTCTTTTCTTTTCTTGCATGACATTGATTTCTTCGTCTGTCGCATCGTAATACTTGACGAATACCGGATGCATGTGGTCTTTGCTGGCCGGTAAGTTAGCGTGAACCAATTTCCGACCCGCCATGCGAAGATAGACGGCCATCGCGTTGGGTTCTCTGAGGGTTTGAGCTTTGATCTCACAGCATTGAACTTGTAATTGATTCTTGAAACTTCTCGCTCGATAAAGTTGTGAAAATCCAATGTTCGTGACCATCAATATGTGGTAGTGCACGCCGTTTATTTTGCAAGCTGGACCGGTCGAATCTATTGTCGGGTCATGCTCGATGAGCAACCACTGATCCTCTCCAAAGTGTTGTTGTAGAGCGGTGTAGACCGACCGGAAATCGACGTCGGCATCATGGTTCAATCGTCAAACGACAATACCGGAAACGACATAATTAGCCGGAAATACTATCTTGTGAATCGATTCACGAACAACGTTAGGCTTCGGAATTAATCGATACTTCTTTTCGGCCATCTTTTTCAAAGACGTTTCAACGAGTTGCTGAGCCATGGTGAATTTGTGTCGGTACGATTAAATCATTTAAAAATCCTGTGTTATATACACGTATTAAGCGTAACGCTGTTGACACGCTGTATTTACGCACATAACAAAACGCGCTACGCTCAACGCGTACTTTCCCGCTATAAAAAGGGCGCTAAATATTTTCCGCCAACACAATGGCTATGCACGTGGTTTATTTTATACGCATCTTATTGAAGTGTATTTATCGTACATTGAGACTCGTATGTCGCGATATCAAACGTGCAATTCACGGTATACGTAAACCGCATCATCACATTTATAAACGCAGAAGTGATATATAAACGATGGCTCCACTTTATCCATCCTACAGAAACGGAGAAGGATCGGAATTCGATGCAGGAAAAGGTGTCAAAGAAATTCCCACGTTGGGATTTAATCCGTGGAGAATGACTAAAATAATTCAATATGCTACGGCCGAAATGATATGCGACGCACCCACTCTAGTAAGAATCGCCTATAAACAAGTAGCCTCTCCCGATGAAGATTTTCAAAATCGTATGAATTGGGTGCACGTTCTCACACAAACATGGATCGAAGAACATTATTCCCATGCAGAAAAAGAACTCGGATTCGATTGGAAAGATCCATTGGGTGAAGGAACATACGCACCGAGTCAATTACCGTTATTGGAATCTCCGGCCGAATGCGATAAACCATTTCTTCCATTTCCCGTACATTTATGGGGATATAATTATTGCGGACCGGGAACTCACGATTTTACGAGAGATCCAGTGGACGAATTAGATGCTCAATGTCAAATACACGATAAAATGTATGCAGATCCGGCCATCTCGACTAACCTAGCCGATAAAACATTCATTTATAATTTATATAAAATAAAAGGATTTATCATTAAAAGTTTATTCCAAACGAAAATATGGTTCGATACGCAATTTCCACAATTAACGGACAAGATGTTTCGTCCGAATGCCGGAGCTGCTAAACATTTCATGTGGAAAGAAGATATCGGTACGACTTGGAATTTTGAACATGCAGTCGCCGTGGTCGATTATGTGCCACCCGTGGATGATGATAATATTTATTTAGAACATGCTTGGCAACTCAATTTAGATGGAAGACGTGAAGGTCCCAGACATCATGATGACGGACCACCGTGGGCATTGGAAGATTTATGGCGTAATGGAAATGGAGTACAAAAAATGGTATTAGATCGTCATGCAAAAGGATGGCCGAATCGAAAATTATACTATGGATCTCTACCCTTTTCGTATGAGCATTTAGACGCTGAACCGGTTATCAATTATCATAAAAATCACGTTGCTCCAGTGTGTTACGGTAAATTTACTATCGATCCGTCACACTTAAAACGGCCACTAACTACGGGTACATGCTTTTTAATTATGGGTTGGGTTCCACAACTTACCAATGGCAAGAAAAAGTTGGGTGAATTAACTATGAATTAACTATGAACTACAGGTTGACTATGAACAAAAATGCATTCAAATGTGTGCTTACAGTACCTAATGGCAGCACCAAATATGTGAAGTGAAGAAAAACATTTTAAACAGATTTACAGGGAAAATATTCTGGAGTGATTTTTTTTTAGTATGTTTTTACAAGGATGTATGTCTAAAACATAATTTAAAACATACGTGTAGACATTATAAATGTATAAAACCAAAAATAAATTACCTGATGGCAAGCTGACTGGTGTCAAATCCTGAAGGAAAAAAAAGGATCATCTTGAAAACAAACACATGTAATCTGCAATTATATGGGATTGGTGTTCGTGCATCTAACCAGACCAAGCAGAGTCAAAGCTGCATTTGAAATTTTTTTTTAGCTGATGGAACAAGCACTGTGAAAATTATACCTTGTCTGCCTGGCTTTGAACCAAGCTGAATAGCATGTTAGATGCATGAACACTGGAAACAGCAGAGACAGAAAATTTAGTAAATCTTCTGCATAATGACATGTAACTAGAACAGCAAAGCTGCTGGGTACGTATCAGTTATCTTCGTTTTAAATAAACAAACGGTACAAATTTGAATAAAACTGTGTGATATAGGACAAAAATTAAACATCCTGCAATGTGCATTCACAGACTTGAAGCAAAAAACTTAACATTTCTGAATAAAAACTTAACAATAAAAACTAGGATTTCATAACATTCTTCATTGTGAACCACCCACTACTTGTTGTTCCCTGGCTCTTTCTACAGTAATGAGTAATTTGACAGACAAAAAATTGTTGAGTCTTTTCTTCCTAACTAACCATTGAGGATGTATGAGTAAATGATATTAAGCCATACAACAGTTATATCCATGCTGTGATACAACTCTTTAGTTTTAGTGCTTTGATATCGGCTTACCCATGTAACAATTTGACAGACGCAGTTAAGTGCGCAACAATTATGCTTCAGTTTTATTACATTGGGGATCAATCCAGCTTCCAAATGTAGGATTGGCTATTTTGATAGAGTAACTATTTATTTTTTTACATAAACAGTCATTTCTAACCATTAAAATATGTCACATTTCGGTAATGATGTTTTAGGACTCAATAAAAAAATAAAAAACATACATGTAATGACCATTTTTTCTGTATCTTTCATACGTACTTAATAATATAACACAGAACTCATGAATCCTCAATGGTTAGTTAAGAAAATACAATTGTTTGTCTGTCATTGTCAAATTAACCATTACTGCAGAAAAACCCCTCTAGGAATTTTATTTGAGGTTGTAGGACATATAACACATTCTGTCATTCATAGAATTTATTTATTTATTATTTTTTTTGGGGGAGGGGCTGTGGCCAGTTGGGGGTTTGGACATAAATCCATATATTTCAGGTCGAATTCCAAGTTAACCGCCATTATGGCAAATTCCAACAGGGTCTGTCAATATTAGAAAATAAAATGAATAACATGGCTTTGATGAAAATTAATAAAAATAAATTATAAAAATAAAAATAAATTATGTGTGACATTGCAAAAATTACTTTTGACCTCTATTTCCATAGCCCCTTGCATAAGGATTATTTCACTCAAACTTCCATCAAAATTATTTAACAAAAACTTAAACATTTCTGAAAAATAAAAACTTGAATGTGCAATTGTTATTCCCAACGAACTTGATATGAGAATGTATGGCAAATAAAACATCCTACAACATGCATTCATAAACTCTGAAGGAAAAACTTGAATATTTTAAAGTTAAAGACGGATGGACGGACTGAAATTGCCATTACATAGGCTTGCATTCTGCTAAAGCAGCTCGCCAAAAAAATAAACTTGGTATATGGTAGAATAGCAGCCCCAATTATTACAGTGTTGGTTAACTTTTGAAACATTCCGTGGTGAAGTAGTAAACAAACAAAAAAAATCAAAAATACCTTTGTCCCATTTTTATCCCCACTTTCAAACCATTTACTTGTTACCTTTCTTAAACCGCAAAAAGTTAAGTTGGGAAATGGGTCTTCATCACAGTCTTCAAAAGACCTTGTTGTTTTCTGTTGAATAAGCAAACAAATAAATTTATATAGAATGTACTCATGGTCTCATGTAGGCGTTCAGTAAACTGGACAAAGCCTAGTCTTGTCCAAGACTGTTCTATAACTAGGGCTGTGTCGGGTATCCCGGTATCCGGATACCTGACCAAAACTGTCATTGCCTGATGGTTCCATTTTTCGGTTCCAATTATACCCGTACACGACTTTTTAAAATTCACACTTAACATTTGAGCGGAGTGAACAGAAATCTATCACTCTTGAACAATGTAATGTTTACACTTTTACAGACAATTATATTTTATTCAAGAGATTACACTCCAATAAAGCCTTAGTATTTTACAGACATTTTCCATACAGTTTCTCAAACTGTTTGTGATACATTGTATCGAATCGTTAAGGATGCAAAGGGGCTTGGCAGTGCTTGCTTCAAACAATTTATCAAACCAGCAGGGAATGTTTGCCGAATTCTTTGCCAAATTGTTTTAATAAAAACGACACAGTAAAGAAAAGATCGATTTAAGTATGGTATCCTCTGTATTATAAAGATCAATTTTGTTACATGTACCAATTACAGTACATGTATTTGTACACCACCGGAGGCATGTTTTCAACAAAAATGAAAACGGGTATCCAGGTATCCAAAGTTTCCTGATTTTGGGATATCCGGTTCCGAAAATATCCAAAAACGCACAGCCCTATCAATAACATTGTATTTGTACACAGTAGGGCCTACATTGCAATCCACATGCATGATATAGTGCACAGCCAGCTATATGCATACTACATTACACATAGAACCATCTTGTGAATCTTGTATCTGCAGTCCGAAAAATTCTGAGCGTATCTCCACCGCCGTAGCAGTTACTTCATTTGCATAATTTATTGCATGAATGGTGGTGGACTAGTCTAGTACCTGATCAGTTGAAGATATGTACATAATGTACTCGTCATGCATGTACCTGCTTATGATCATTATGCAGCAAGAAATATATCTACATGGGCATGTGCATTTTCATAATTGACCTTTATATTGCATACAGAGGTTACGATCATAATCACATACAAGATTCCCAAGATGGATTTGTGGAAGTTCGTGTATTAATTCAGGATTTTCGTGCACAGTGCCGCCAGTGGTGGATACTGTGGGAGTGCTATGGGTCAATCACGTCGATAAACTAAACCAGAAAATCCGTCTTGCACCAAGACTAGACAAAGACATGCTTATGATTTAGCCCTCAGGGATACCAGTGGGAATTTGTTCCAGGGCCAGAAAAAGCCAATTATGAAGGGAAAATGGGGCATACAGGCGCACTACAGTACCTGTAAACGTGGCTCACTGTTTGGTTGATAACATTAAGCTCTGGAAGAAACCTTGTTTGTTTATTTGTTATTTAACCTAGGTAACTCATTCAGTGGATAATACAAGTACATGTAATCCTCTGTTATTCCATGTCTTTACCAGTTGAATTTTTTTTTCAAAATAGAATCAATCACTTTAAGATAAATTTCTCTCCCAACCTCCATTCTCACAGTCAAATTACAGATACTAACTTCTCAATTTCCATTTAATGTGAACATTTTATGATGTACCGTACCAGGCCTATACATGTACTTAGATACTGATTACAGGGTACATGTATATCATACAATAAACTCATTCACTCATAAATTAAGTACATGCAGTATGTGCACACACACACACCCATACATGTAGACCATTGCAAACTGAGGTGATACTTGGTATTCTATCAAACGGAGGACAGTGGTACAATTTGGGTAGTATCTATCAAATGGAGGACAACATACACAATCACTGTCTGAGGAATACCTGCACTTTAGGCATATGGCATCATGTTTTCTTAGTGCTTGGGAGATATTAACTATCTGTAAGCATCTTCCGCATAATTAGTCAGCATAAATAGTCAGCATAATTAGTCAATGAACACAGGAATGATAAATCTGCTCGCTGGGCAATTTGGAGGTACATTTGTCTTTTTGGCTTAACTTGTTTTTCTATTGTCTGTTCACAAGGCGTACAATACCTTTTCAGTTCACTCTAACTTTCAACTTTGATAGAGCTTCATTGTGTCTTTGCAAAAGTCTTTAATGTTCCGCCACGTTCGAGTCGCGAGTGCCACAGGACAGGCCGTTTCAATGTCACGTTTGCCGGGTAGATTCTTCATCAGAAGAAATCTCTGTAGTCCCTCCATGACGTCTCTCTTCTCTTCTACAGTCCATGGACGATGCTGCCCTCTTCGAGATAACGGGGAGGCCCGACTAGTGGATGGGACACTGGCTTCACAAGTTCCTATAACACAAAGTAATTAAAAAGACAATTTAGACATAGGAAATCATTCACTCTCGGTGCAGCCAGCTAGAGACAGAGAGAAAGAGAAATAATAATAATAATGTGTGGACTTATATAGCGCACGTATCCACCAACTGAGTGGTGCTCAAGGCGCCTATTATTACCCCTGCTCATCAGGCTCATAAGGCTCATAAATCATTCCTGAAACCATCTCAGCTCCCTGGGGAGTATACAGCTCAATTGCTGCCATTACAGCACATATAGGGCTAATCAACCAACTATGCCCTCACAGGTACCCATTTAACCCCTGGGTGGAGAGAAGCAATTATGGTTAAGTGTCTTGCTCAAGGACACAAGTGTCACAGCCGGGATTCGAACCCACATTCTGCTGCTAACACCAGAACTTGAGTCCGGTAAGCTAGACCGCTCGGCCAGGACACTCCATTAACCCTCCTATGCCCAGGCTGAAATTTGGCCCAGTCAGCACGGCACTCACAGACAGTCACTTGAGTATTTTTGGGTGCATTGCCAATTAGTAGGTCAAACCACAGAGTCACACAGAGCTGTGTATGTACTGTTGAGTGGTTTTGGTTTGACCTCCTAGCCACATGTCCTTGCATTTATTTGAGTGCACTGCACAAAGTCAATGGGTTGGGAGTTACATACAAATTTTGAGTGTATTTGAGTGCACTGCACAAAGTCAATGGGTTGGGAGTTACATACAAATTTTGAGTGTATTTGGGTGCACTGCACAAAGTCAATGGGTTAAGAGAGACATAAACAATTTGAGTGTCTTTGAGTGTTAAACCTATAGGAGGGTTAATAGAGAGAAAGAGAAATAGAAAGAAAGATAGAGAAAAATAGATGGACTGAAAAACAGCCACAACTTACTGTTCTCACTAGAATCATCACTCGAGTCACAGTAGTCAGAAGAATCACTGCTGCCGTCATCAGTGGTGAAGCCCTCTGCAAATAAATAAAGAACAACAAAGAAATGATTAAAGTATTTCTGCTCGCGTAAGAATGTGCTGGCCACGGTGGAGAGGGCGAGAGGGGATGAGAAAATGTCGGTCACCTACATGTAGGCAATTGGGAGCGAACAAAAAAAGTGAGGTACACACAGAGGAGATATTAGTTTTCACAGTGGCTGTACGTACCTCCAGTGACATGTAACTCTTGCAGTGATTTGCCATGCTGGGACTCCAAGTTGCCCCTCTCCAAGCTGAGGAAAAGTCGTGACAGTTGAGTAACCCTCTGGACGGTATCTGGCATCTGGTAGTATTCACGATGGACTCGCAAATCGTGACCCATGAAGTCTGCCAGGGTTTCCAGCTGATGGTCCTTCAAGGCAAGAATTTGTGACGCAGTCGCTACATGTTTCCGAAGTTTGGTAGAGCGGATGCTGTCGGCATTGTCGAGGCCTGCATCGTTTGCATACGCTCTGAGACAGTCACTTCCTCGAATATGGCTCATGCCTCCATAACAAGACCGTGCAAACAAGTACACGTTATCCTGTGCAACTCCAGCTTGAATTCTCTTTGCAACCAGAGCATTCAACCACGTCATGGCCTCGTTGCTGAGAAGGACCGGCACAATTCTGCCCCTCTTACCAACTATTTCAACGACTTTGAACATGTTGCAGAGGTGCCTTTCGAGATCAGTGAGCACGCAGTCCCTATTGACAACAGATGTACTGTGCTTGTTGAAATCTTCAACTTTCATCTTGGAAACCTCACCCTGCCTTCTGCGATTGAACATAATGAGGCTGCACAGTGTGACCTCATTCAATATCTTCCAGGGTGCGATGACTTGTTTCCCCCGGGCAGCTTGAAGGAGTCGCAATTGCCTGTCACCAGTGTCATTGAGAAACGATGACATTTTAACCACATCAGCATTTGTGGGGAGAACGGTGGGTTTATTACGCTTTCCTTGGTACAGTGTTCTGTGCGCATGGGTGGACACATGTTCTCTCCATTTCATTTCACACAATTGCAGGAACTGGTCGGATGTTTGTTCTTTGTGCCTTTCACCGGACTCCAGAGCATTTCCTTTGAGAATGACTGCACATTTCTTGATGGAATGCCCAATCTTCAGTGCTAGAGATGGAACATTATACAACTGGTTGACTTCACTGAAGCCTGCGATATCCTGAACAGCCTTGAATATATCATTGAGGTGGTGGGGATGGATGAATACTTCAAGTGATGCATTTGGTAGGTTGGTGTTTTTTCGCAGTTGGATGACAAGGCGACCCAATTCGCGTAGCTTGTTTCGGATATAGCCATGTTGAGCTACGTCGTGGCCGAGCTTCAGGTATTCACGTTTGGCTACTTCGATAATCAGTGAATCGGTTTTGACTATGAGAGATATATCATCCCTCTTCATGGGACTTAAAACTTTGTTCAACTTGAAAGATACACCAACAGGAGGAGGTTTCAACAAATCACTCTTGTGAACCACTCGTCCACGCCTACAAGCTGCCATACACCCTCCATCAGTATGTGCATTGAGCACAGGCTTAATTGGGCACCGGTGTCTCCAAAGATCACTGCGTACATAATAACCAAAACAATATATGCACGGTCCATAGTCATGGGGATCTGCCTTATGATTGGGCCTATATGCCACAATGAGGACACCCTCACCCTCTCGAAGTACTTTGCAATGTCTGTGATTACCAACATTACGTATTTTCAACAGAAGATTGTTACGGGCACTACGGTCAGTCTCCGAGGTAATATCTACAACTTCTCTTTCTTCCTTATGGCAAGACCGAAGATGACGGGGCAACTTAGCCTGAGGTTCGTCACAGTAAAAACAAACGTGTTTTTTGTCCCATTTCCTTTGACCACCCATATTACTGGTCTGCATGACTGTCACGCCGCAGTTCTCATCGGGTTCAAAATCGTCAGGTGAGCTGTGTGGCTCGTTAGTCGGGCTGCTATGACATCCCGAGGCTTCAGGGGTAACACTGGAAAGGGTTGGTTGGCCACCGTCATCCCTGCACTGTGGCGATGATGGGTGGACCAGCTAGAATGAAATAAAACAGACATATTTATCAGCAGTGGATACACGCTATTTTCGATCTGGGAAAGGCTGCAGTGAAAGGGAAAGGGGGGGGGGGGGAGCTACGGCCAAACCCCATTAATGTGTGTGTAAGGTACTTACTTTACAGGGCAACTTCTTTTGGTGACGACCCCTGCGTTCCATGTTGCTAAAGATACTTATAGCATACGCATTGACTCACTGGGGAAAAATAATATAAATCACAAACCTGAATTAGCCCTCCTACACATAGAGGCCACTGTAAACCACGAAATGTCCAATGTGTTGTACACACATTGTTTGTGCATATAAGCCACACTGCCCCTTTGAAGTAATCTCCATTGTACATACAAAGACACATGTATACCACAGTTGACCTTTTATTGTTAGCAGGTTAAACCAAACTCCCAATAATAATTCACCATCAGCCATTGAGAACAATAAACCATACAAAGCCCTTTCGGGATTTTCAGTAGTTATTTGGTAAACACAGACTCTCCATAGTAACCTACCACCAGCCACTGAGTCTGGAACAAAGTATTATGCCCTGCAATATGTCAATCACAAACCACTAAAACCAACAGACATATGAAGCATTATGTTACTATGCAGTATAGCTATGAGGAGCCACTGCCTACCATAGCAATGGCTTGTAGTGGCCTGCATGGCTTGCTTAAAAGATTTCAGTGATTGCAGGAGGGTACAGACTAACCCTCCTACAATCAGTGAAATTTTTCAAGCAAGCCATTCACGCCACTACAAGCCATTGCTATGGTAGGCAGTGGCTCCTCATAGCTATATTGCATAGTAACATAATGCCTCATATGTCCGTTGGTTTAAGTGGTTTGCGATTGACATATTGCAGGGCATATTACTTTGTTCCAGACTCAGTGGCTGGAGGTAGGTTACTATGGAAAGTCTGTGTTTAAAAAATAACTGCTGAAAATCCCAATGGATGATGGAGGCTTGGTATGGTTTATTGGTCTCAATGGCTGATGGTGATTTATTATTGGGAGTTTGGTTACCGTATAACCTGCCAGAAAATCAGGTCAACTGTGGTATACATGTGTCTTTGTATGCATGTATGAGTGTTGGCTCTGAAAAGAGCCGTTGGTGGTCGTCGCTTTGAACAGTGTACTCTGCTCGAAATGTCTAGACCACCAAGGGCTCTTTTCAAAGCCAACACTCCTCCCAAAGAGATTACTAGTTACACATGGTTGTACCCGCAAGTTTACTACTATAGTTATACTAGTATAGTTTTACTATCATCCACACGGAAATTCATCCAGACCATGGCCTTCAACCATCACTTACTAATACTATATAAATAGAATTCGAGTCAACTCGTACCCCAACCAACTCGTACCCAGCCAACTCGTACTCCAACCAACCCGTACCCCAACCAACTCGTACTTCAACCAACTCGTACCCCAACCAACTCGTACCCCAACCAACTCGTACTCCAACCAACTCGTACTCGTATAAGAAAATGGAATCTTGGTGTTGAATTGGTGTTGTTTTTTCCCGTAACTTTTGTAAACCTTAAACAATATTATTAGAATAAATTAAGTAAGTTGAGTTTCCCAGGCTTTAAAATTGTATGAAAATTTTTACCCGTAAATTTTTTTCCCCATTTCCCCTCCCTCAGAATATATTTAATAATGCAATTTTGGGCGTATTATGAGGGCGAGTCAAATATCCCTGAATGAGCAGCTAATGCAGTCATGAGCACGAGTTGCAGTCATGAGTACGAGTTGACCAAAATGAGCACGAGTTGGTTGGAGTACGAGTTGGTTGGAGTACGAGTTGACCTGTTTCCATATAAATAGGAGCTAGTTTGGTGTTAAAATGACAGCTCTATACTGTGTTTGGTATAATGTATTGTTCAATAAACTTAAAATATAATGATTATAAAAGAGTTATAATAAGTCAGCTATGTGGCATTTCATAATATTAAACCCAAGAGGCTGTGATCGCTAATTATTATATTACATGTTAATGTCATTATATTAAATGATTACACTACAGGCAGCCTACGACAAACGTTGCATTGAACGTAGCCTAAATAACAAATGCATCTGAGACTGAGAGCATACTTTTAAAATTTCCAGTAATTTTCTATAGACACATTTTAGTACTTAAATCGTTAGTAATAGTACACTTGACTTGGCTTACCTGTATCTTGTGAGCGGCTGAAAAATACCGTCTTCTCTCTAGCACTAGCAGGCACGCACTGGTGGAAAGGACGCTATCTTTGAGTATACCAAAAAGCATCTCGTAAACATGCTGATGACAACAATAGCAAACGCGTCTCCACATGTCCAAAGTATTGTAACTAGAGAGGGCGCTGGTACATTTCCAGGCGATTCCGTAAAGTCCCGGACGAATGTGTTACGTCACACTCCGTCGGTTTTTCTCATAAGACCGATGGCGGCTTTCAAAACGTGAGATATTTCACTGGCCGTCATAAATATGCTCAGAGTTGCCAATTTTCACGTTAGTTCAAATAGAGGACGTCCTCGTTTTGCATCGCGTGCTCGGTTGGCGAGTATGAATTTACATGGAAGACCTCACTTGACGTGATTAACACGTACACACACACACACACACACACCCTCACGCACATTGATTTGTGGGGTATTCCTTTGTTCGTTCTATTATCCCTTTTCCTTATAATTCTCCTGTGGGGTACAAGATTTTCTATAGTTACCTTGTGGGGTCCAATTGTTCTATTGTGTTTTGGACCCCATCGAATGGTGTGCATGTTCACACCCCACACACACACACCCACACACACACACACACACACACCCTCACGCACATTGATTTGTGGGGTATTCCTTTGTTCGTTCTATTATCCCTTTTCTATATAATTCTCCTGTGGGGTACAAGATTTTCTATAGTTACCTTGTGGGGTCCAATTGTTCTATTGTGTTTTGGACCCCACAACGAATGGTGTGTACGTTCACACCCTCACACACACACACACACACCTGTGTAACACTTGGCTGCACCATACAATATTGCTAGGCTCGTGCACCAGACCAATAGCTACTGAAATATAATTTTTATATAATACATGTGAATGAAATTTTTTTTTTCAATGTGTGCTAACATTTTTTCAGGATCGATATTTTTTTTCTGGTGTGCAGAGAGTGATGTAAAGCCAGAGGTTTTTTAAAACATGAAAAAGTCAGAATTCCGGCTATAGCTGGAAAACTGTCATCTTTCCAGTTATTGCATGTAGACAAATAACAGAAATGTTCACACCTTTCTCCATGGGAGATTAGATATCCCATAATCATACCGAAGCTCACTGCTTTTCACTGTCTTTCACTGCAAACAGGCAAAGGTGATCTTTAAATAGCTGCATTTTGCAGTTTACTCGAGAGCCTGTCTCATCATTGACCATACGGCCCAGTCCAGTGGATTTTGTTGCATCCACACTAAACAAAAAATACAAATGGACTTTGTTAGAAAACATTACAGAACAAAGCAAAAACAAAGGGAAAATACCGGAGCAAACCCCAGTCACACAAATCATGAGAGCACTGGCATTAAGGTACTGTTAAACAGATGTATCTTTAACCCAATCCAGGCTAAATCCCACAAGATCCATCAGTAGTACAAATTTGTTGATTCTGTTGTACTCGGCAGTGAACAAAAGATCTTTTGTTCCAGCTGTTGGATTCTGTCAGACTCAGCAGGCTTCACTTTTTCCTGGTGTTGGATTCTGTTGGATTCAGAGTACCTACAGAATACCAGTAGAGGGTTAGGGTTAAGAGCCTTTACAACAGTTTGACTGAAGAAGCATTCCAGATGGTAATGGGAAGAGAGTTCCAGTTTTGAGGACCGATGATGGAGAATGCCCATCACTGGGCATTGAGTAATATTAAGTAATATAATGCAGACACTGTAAATAACATTCATACAGTGTTCGATTTACTGCATGCACACAGGCATGCAGGTTCAGCTCTGCATGTACCTTTCACAAACTACCTGCACTTGTGCATGTAATATTTTAGCTACTATAAGCTTAATGTTGAAATATAATGCCAGTAAAATGATCCTAATTCTCTCTATTTCCTTGAAAATAACACAGAGAATTTGCATCCATTCTACGACGGACGAAACTCCTTGATTTGATGTTGATGTTCTATTTTTATCGAGCGTCTGGAAAATCCTATCACTGGGAATTCTGCCTAGACATGCTGGTAGGTTGTGTAACTGTGATCACACCTACATGTAGACCTCATACATCGCACCACCACGCGCCAAATAATGTAGCACGAATTCTCAAGTCAAGTCGTAGTGTACTGTTGCAATATATATACAAACATTTCTGACACAACATTTTACATAATTTTGTAATATAATTTGTTTCAATTACAACCGAACCTTAACATGTAGTGGCTCTCATGAGCGTGGAAAATGACGTAGTGATATCAATATCTAGAAACACTGATGCTTAAAAATGAATGCTGAGGTGTGTAGTGACTCACGCACATGTTACGCTAGCTGTAAAGTTGGAATACCTGCTATTTACCAGAAAAATGTCGCAAGGAAACCTACAAAAACTCTATTCTCATCTTGGAAATTACAGGCTTGTGATCGCAGGCTGAAACAGCTGAATTCGTCCCAGTAATCCTCTACGACCTTGGCCGAATCGGACACCCTTCAATTGGACAGTCCCACACCCGTGGACAGCAGTCATTCGCATTCTACTGCAGTACAGCAACCCGTAGAGAAACTTACTGACACCGCCCATGGATGGCCGGACACGGCTCGGGGGAATTGTTTTGAAATTAGCATTATGTGCATGCAACATCCACTTTGTGCATGTAGGGTTAGTTTAGTTACATGCACAGACGCATGTAGGAGTTTTTGGTAAATCGGACACTGAACAGTATGAATATGAACAGTATGAGGAAAAACAAATTATACACAGTACAGATGAATGCAGACATAGTGTTAAAAACCTATTTTAAAAAAGAAAGATCATTTAGAGTAAGATGGGGCCTGTAAAATTTACTAATTTCAAGACAAGGCAAATGTAGAGAAAAGCCAGAAAACAATCAATTTACATGTAACTCGCAGCATATGGACAGCCAATATATCAGCTTGAAATGCCTCAGAATGTATAATCTTCAACACTCCTATTCTCAAACCCATTCATTTTTCATTGGGTTTTGAAAGATCAAAGTATACAAGAGTGCAATCTTCTCTAAGGCATCCCAATATCTGTAAATTTTGGCATGTTTGCTAAAGTAATAAATCTCTCATATCAAGGCATTCATTAAGTACATGTACAAAGATTTAATGTTGCTTAACATGGGCATGTACAATGGGATTAGCCCCATACAAATCCCTTGTAAGTTTTTGTAACGTGAGTGTGCTTATCTTCCAAATGTACAAAACAAAGAAACATTTTAAGGTATTGACTTTTTTGTAATTCCAGACTTGCAATCAGATAAGAAAGAAGATAGAAGTTATAGCATTGAATATCGTGCAGCAAAAATCTCAAGACAGGAAGCTCTTAATGAGGTCATTGAATGTGAAGCAGAGTAAAGTATTCTATAAGATTAGGCAATGGTGTCTTGATAAAGTCAATGGCAAGAATCCTGAACCATTTCATATGTTTATAACAGGAGGAGCAGGTTATATGGGTTGTGGTTTGTGCAAAGATATTAAATGTACAAAGTTTTAAGCATGCAAAAGGAAAAGCTATACGTTTGTTTAATAGCGTGATGATCGAGTTTCTAGAGACAACAAAACGTTAATTTTAATGTTACATTTCTAACCTTTTAAAGATGCATCATCTGTGTTTTAACGAGAGTAAAAGGAAATTATAAACTTTGTTGGAGCGTGGGTTTGATTCTGGTCATGTCACTTGTGTCCTTGAGCAATGCACTTAACCACAAACTGGAACCTGTGAAGGCTGAGATTGTATGGGGCTGATGAGATGGTATTGTAATGGATTAACCCCTTATGGTAACAAAAGCAGCTTGAGGTTGTATGCTCCCAGGGAGTTAAGAAAGTTTGCGGTACTATCGTAAGTTCATTCCCATCTATGCAGCAATAGCAGTGCCGTTAACTGACAAAACGAAAAACAAGGAACCCAATAAGATTGATTGGACAGATAGTCAACAAATGGCGTTTGAAAAACTTAAGCAATGCTTATCCAGTGCTCCTATCTTAATGCTGCCAGACTTTGAGAATACATTTATTCTACGTACCGACGCATCGAATCTTGGCATAGGTGCGATCCTTCTACAGGAACAAGAGGGTATACCTTTCCCTATAGCATATGCGAGCCGAAAGCTGCTAAGTCGTGAGCGAGCATATTCATCCATAGAGAAAGAGTGTCTAGCCCTAGTCTGGGAGTTCAGAAATTTCAAACTTATCTCTACGGAAAGCCGTTCATTGTTGAAACGGATCACCAACCCCTTATTTACATGCAGAAAGCTAAAGTAGCGAACGCACGTATAATGCGCTGGGCTTTGGCAATGCAACCATATCGCATGAGAATAGTCTCAATAAAAGGAAGCGACAACGTTGGCGCGGACTTCCTCAGCCGTAATGTATAGTTTAATTTAATTAAGTTATAAATACATATAAGTACGCTAAAAGAAAATGTGGAACATTTTCTTGAAAAATAGGGTGGTCACACCGAGATTTTTTTATTATATTTTTGTTGCACCCTTCTATATGTTGGTATAACCGGAACACACCTATTCGAAGTGGTATCGACTCAAAGTTTTTAGCCAATCAACGATAAATAAATTCCCGCAATTTTGCTCAGCCACTCAAGCTTAAGGCGTCTAAGCTGCGTTAAATGCGTAATGTTGTGTAACGTGTTTGTTAGAATAATCGTTGGTATTGTCCAAATCTATTGTAGTTATAGTGGTATTGTTGTGTGGGGTTTGACGAGGGGTTTAGAGGAGAGATAGATATACAGTTTGAGGGAGATCGATCCAAACTCTTGATCAAGAAACATCAATTGAGGTCTGAGTGTGCGTGTGTGTAAAACGGTATCAACTGCCTGAAGACACCTGGGTACAGCAGATTGTCTGATTTATACGTGGAATACAGCCACTATAATGCTTTTGGTGTTTGGCTCTCTTCTTGGGAGGTTGTTTATCGATCTTTATTGCCTGTGAAGAAGAGTCAAAGTTTGTTTATGATTCAAGGAACAGTGTAAGGTAAAATTTAATTAATTGATTCAAGTACCTGTTCAAACAGAGATGAACAAAAAGTCATGCAAAAGCAGTTTACTGTAGAGGGTGATATTAACAGCTGTATGCCCCAGTTGTATGCCATGTAACAATGTGCTTGAAGAAATACTAAAACTTTACTAAGTTACCAAGGCAGCCTTTACCAAGGACAGTAACACAGTCAGTGAAAATACTTAATAATCAGTCAACTGGTTTAAAGTTACAAAACAAAAATTACAAACATTTAAATTTATACACTACTGATTGTAAAAATAGCCACATACATGTAGGTTTTAATTTCAGACGAGCCATTTCTTCTCACATGTACTTCTAATTTTTCTATTGCTATGAATCTGAGTCTTGAAATCTTCCCACAAACAAGTACACTACAAGTTGCACAAAAGTTGTTTTGAGTTTGTTCCCAGCTATGCCCAAGACAACACACCTTGCATGATGGTGCTATTCAGGCTATTAACAATAATTATGAAGTTTGTTGTGGGGTAATTTACATAATGTTACATCATAAAATCATCAGGCCTATAAGTCATACCTACCTCGTCTGTTTCAGAGTCCGATGATATGACAAACTTCTTGTTATTAGCTTTTTTCTTCTACTCCTTTTCCAAGGGTTACAGGGGAAGTTCAGAGGTCATCGATCCAGTATCGATATAACGATTTCTTATTTATTGACAGTGAAGGCCGACTTTCTGTCAGCTAGAACAAGAAAAATAAAGATTTTCAAAATCTACACAAAATAATCGAGAATATGAAAAATGCTTAATTTAATGTCCCTATGGGCGATGACTACTGAAATGACAAGGAAGCTACATGTTTTTATTTGATGTTTTGGTAAAACTTAGTAGCTTAAAACAGTTTGATGTTTTATTTTCAAAATGTTTAGTTTATACTCGAACATAAAATTAAGGTGGCTTAATTCTCCCTCGTAAGTTGAAGAAAACAAGAAGAAACAAGTTGAAGAAAAATATTTAAAAAAATAACATTAGTCTTAACTTAACGTTAATCGTTATTTTCTGATTTTAAATGTCACTGGGCTAGTACTCAAACATTAAAAAAAGTATTCCTATTGTTGACTCAAATGTTAATTCAACGTTAACTTAATTATGAAAACCAAATCAGTAATGAATAACATGTATGTAGGCTAACTTGTTAATAAACTATCAAATTGTCCGATTTACTCCACTATTTCAATTCTTACGTTTAAAACAATAAACCTGTCAAGTATTTGAAACCGATTATTACATTAACGTTAGTCCCTATCACTATCAGGTATCAGTCAGCGCTGGTTATACTGTAGTTATACTATAGGCCTATATACTATAGGCCTATCATTGCCATTGATAGGCGTACATGTAGGCTATAGGTTTGTGCTAGTCGTCATAATTATTTGTTGCACAATCTAACAACAGTAAATAGTAAACCAGATAATCCTAGAAAAGATCGTAATTGTTTCTCTTAGTTACTGGTCATGCGGCGCTTGCTTGATTTTTCTCAATCTTGTCCGTTGTGGAGATAATGTGCAATTGCCTACTGAAACCA
>CM055816.1:54702071-54754429 GCA_029582265.1 Zoroaster sp. YZ-2022 | reverse complement strand
GAATGTTTGCTGAATTCTTTGCCAAATTGTTTTAATAAAAACGACACAGTAAAGAAAAGATCGATTTAAGTATGGTATCCTCTGTATTATAAAGATCAATTTTGTTACATGTACCAATTACAGTACATGTATTTGTACACCACCGGAGGCATGTTTTCAACAAAAATGAAAACGGGTATCCAGGTATCCAAAGTTTCCTGATTTTGGGATATCCGGTTCCGAAAATATCCAAAAACGCACAGCCCTATCAATAACATTGTATTTGTACACAGTAGGGCCTACATTGCAATCCACATGCATGATATAGTGCACAGCCAGCTATATGCATACTACATTACACATAGAACCATCTTGTGAATCTTGTATCTGCAGTACGAAAAATTCTGAGCGTATCTCCACCACCGTAGCAGTTACTTCATTTGCATAATTTATTGCATGAATGGTGGTGGACTAGTCTAGTACCTGATCAGTTGAAGATATGTACATATGTACTCGTCATGCATGTACCTGCTTATGATCATTATGCAGCAAGAAATATATCTACATGGGCATGTGCATTTTCATAATTGACCTTTATACAGTGCGTATCAAAAAAAAGGTAATCCGAATTCAGGGCGTTAATATGCCAAGGTTATTTAGTTTGACAATTTACATGTAGTTTACCAAAGAAGAGGAACTCCTCAGCTTTCCATTGATACCTTTATTGACCCATTGCTGTCACACATGGCCGAGTACATGGTTATTGAAAATGGCAAATTCAAATCGCATATTTGCAAGTTTGGGTAATCAGTTCAAGGCAGTCTGAAATGGACGCATCACTTGACTGCCTAGATGATTATGTAAGATTTTTAAGCTGGTGCGGTAATTGTCTGTTACGACATCCTTTTCTTCAAGTTGGGTATTTAAGAAGGGCCTGGGTTTAGGGACAGGTAGTTGGAAAGATGGTACAACTAACGACTGAACAGCGAGCTTTCGTGGTTACAACATTTCACAAAACTCGCAGTTTGCAGCAAACTCGCGATGCTTTCAGGGAACATTTCCCAGAACGGGAGCCCCCAGCAGCCAAAACCATCGGGGCGAATGTTAGAAAATATCAAGAGTATGGCACTAGCTTCAACCGCAACAAGGGGAATTCTGGCAGGAGGCGCACAGGGCGATCAGAAGGGAACATTGGAGCAGTAAGGCAGCAACTTTTGGAGCATCCTAGGGACACCAGCGCAAGGCGAAATGGGCTGAGATTGCCTTCGGCGACATTCAACAGAATCACGAGATTGGACCTCCACCAGCATCCATATCGGATTCACATCCGACATCAACTTACGCCTGGAGATTTTGCTAGAAGGCTGGCGTTTGCCAGATGGTTGATAGCCCGTACCGAGAGAGATGTCAATTTTCTGCGGAATCTCGTAATCGGCGACGAAGCTGCTTTCTCCATGAACGGCAAGGTCAATACGCATAATGTTCTTGAATATGCACCAGCAAGACACCCCCCAGAATTCAATTTTGAGGTTAACATGAGTCGACAAAAGTGGACTGTTTGGTTAGGACTTTGTGGAAGTGGTCAGCTGATCGGACCGTTTTTGCAGATGCTCAATGATAACGTTTTACCGCAGCTGCAGGAACACTTTGAGAGACAGGTTCGTGGGGTCTTCAGACAGCTCTGGTGGGCCCAAGACGGCGCCCCAGCACATCGCCTTATCGCTGTCCGAGATCGTCTGAGGGAAGTCTTTGGCGAACGAGTCATCGCCGTCAACCATGAGGTGGAATGGCCACCAAGATCACCTGACCTCACACCATGTGATTATTTCCTTTGGGGACATTTGAAGAACAAGGTGTTTGCAACTCCTCCCCGTGATCTTGATGAATTGCAGGGCCGTATTCGAAATGAAGTGGATGCTTTACGCAATGATCCGGCTATGGTGAGACGAGCAGTGCAGGACATGCTCCGTCGCTGTCAGCTTTGTGTCGAAAGGGGAGGTGGACATGTTGAAGGTGTGGGTGCATAAAAGGGCAATGTTAGAAGAGATTCTTCTTGAATAATGTCCAGTCATTCCTAAAGAAAATCTGGTTTATCATACTGACTTTCACTGATTATCCTGCCTTGCACTGATTACCCAAACTTGCAAAAATGCGATTTGAATTTGTCATTTTCAATAACAATGTACTCGGTCATGTGTGACAGCAATGGGTCAATAAAGGTATCAATGGAAAGCTGAGGAGTTCCTCTTCTTTGGTACACTACATGTAAATTGTCAAACTAAATAACCTTGGCATATTAACCCCCTGAATTCGGATTACCTTTTTTTTGATACGCACTGTATTGCATACAGAGGTTACGATCATAATCACATACAAGATTCCCAAGATGGATTTGTGGAAGTTCGTGTATTAATTCAGGATTTTCGTGCACAGTGCCGCCAGTGGTGGATACTGTGGGAGTGCTATGGGTCAATCACGTCGATAAACTAAACCAGAAAATCCGTCTTGCACCAAGACTAGACAAAGCCATGCTTATGATTTAGCCCTCAGGGATACCAGTGGGAATTTGTTCCAGGGCCAGAAAAAGCCAATTATGAAGGGAAAATGGGGCATACAGGCGCACTACAGTACCTGTAAACGTGGCTCACTGTTTGGTTGATAACATTAAGCTCTGGAAGAAACCTTGTTTGTTTATTTGTTATTTAACCTAGGTAACTCATTCAGTGGATAATACAAGTACATGTAATCCTCTGTTATTCCATGTCTTTACCAGTTGAATTTTTTTTTCAAAATAGAATCAATCACTTTAAGATAAATTTCTCTCCCAACCTCCATTCTCACAGTCAAATTACAGATACTAACTTCTCAATTTCCATTTAATGTGAACATTTTATGATGTACCGTACCAGGCCTATACATGTACTTAGATACTGATTACAGGGTATATCATACAATAAACTCATTCACTCATAAATTAAGTACATGCAGTATGTGCACACACACACACCCATACATGTAGACCATTGCAAACTGAGGTGATACTTGGTATTCTATCAAACGGAGGACAGTGGTACAATTTGGGTAGTATCTATCAAATGGAGGACAACATACACAATCACTGTCTGAGGAATACCTGCACTTTAGGCATATGGCATCATGTTTTCTTAGTGCTTGGGAGATATTAACTATCTGTAAGCATCTTCCGCATAATTAGTCAGCATAAATAGTCAGCATAATTAGTCAATGAACACAGGAATGATAAATCTGCTCGCTGGGCAATTTGGAGGTACATTTGTCTTTTTGGCTTAACTTGTTTTTCTATTGTCTGTTCACAAGGCGTACAATACCTTTTCAGTTCACTCTAACTTTCAACTTTGATAGAGCTTCATTGTGTTTTTGCAAAAGTCTTTAATGTTCCGCCACGTTCGAGTCGCGAGTGCCACAGGACAGGCCGTTTCAATGTCACGTTTGCCGGGTAGATTCTTCATCATAAAAAATCTCTGTAGTCCCTCCATGACGTCTCTCTTCTCTTCTACAGTCCATGGACGATGCTGCCCTCTTCGAGATAACGGGGAGGCCCGACTAGTGGATGGGACACTGGCTTCACAAGTTCCTATAACACAAAGTAATTAAAAAGACAATTTAGACATAGGAAATCATTCACTCTCGGTGCAGCCAGCTAGAGACAGAGAGAAAGAGAAATAATAATAACTAGATATAAGTTTTTGTCACAACAAAAACAAGGTGTTCGGTTGAAGTTAAAATGGTTACGTCATCAATTCGAAGTGTTGGAGAAGTCAAATGTTAACGTCTGTTGAAGTTCTCGCGAGAAGTTTATTTGAATACAATACAATACTGAATTTAGAAATTATTTTAATATTAAACTTTGACTTCCGGTTTGGACAGGAAGTAAGGTCAAATTGGGGTCACCTTTGTGTAAATACTTTTGGCAATTAACAATCTGTACAATGGTACAAAAATGTCAATTTACCTCCTGTGGTTGTTGAGATATGATTTTTTTAAATATTAAACTTTCACTTCCGGTTTGGACAGGAAGTAAGCTCAAATTGGGGTATAAATATTTTTGACAATTAACGATCTGTACAATGGTACAACAATTTTAATTTACCTCTTGCGGTTGTTGAGATACGATTTTTTAAATATTAAACTTTGACTTCCGGTTTGGACAGGAAGTAAAGGTCAAATCGGGGTCATGTTTTTGTAAATATTTTTGACAGTTAACAATCTATACAATGGTGCAAAAAATGTCAATTTATCTCTTGTGGTTGTTGAGATAGGATTTTTTTAAATATTAAACTTTGACTTCCGGTTTGGACAGGAAGTAAGGTTAATTTTTGTTCACCTTTTTCTAAATATTATTTTACAATTAACGATCTGTACTATAGTGATAGTTTTGTGAATTTCTCTCTTGTTGTTGTTGAGATATGATTTTTAAATATTTAACTTTGACTTCCGGTTTGGACAGGAAGTAAAGGTCAAATGGGGTCACCTTTTGAAAATATTTTTGACAATTAACGATCTGTACAATGGTGAAAGAATTGTGAATTTATCTCTTGTGGTTGTTGAGATATGATTTTTTAATGTTAAACTTTGACTTCCGGTTTGGACAGGAAGTAGGTCAAATTGGGGTCATGTTTTGTAAATATTTTTCGACAATTAACAATCTATACAATAGTGCAAAAAATGTCCATTTACCTGTTGTGGTTGTTGAGATATGATTTTTTTAAATATTAAACTTTGACTTCCGGTTTGGACAGGAAGTAAGGTCAAATCGGGGTCACTCACAACTCGAGTTTCATCTACTTGTTAAGTTCTAAGTACATGCCAAGTTTGAAGTTCGTGTGAAGTTTGCAAGTATGTGTTTTTTTGTAGACAGTCTATCCGGAGAAGAAGAAGGAGAAGAAAAAAAAAAAGAACTAGACTTAAGTGTTTGTCATATGACAAACACGTAGGTGTTCGGATTTGGTCAGGGTAGTGATGATGACGTCAGAATGTTTTTGTAAATATTTTTGACAATTAACAATCTGTACAATGGTGCAAAAACTGTGAATTTACCTGTTGTGGTTGTTGAGATATGATTTTTTTTAATATTAAAATTTGACTTCCGGTTTGGACAGGAAGTAAGGTCAAATTGGGGTCATCTTTGTGTAAATATTTTTCGACAATTAACAATCTATACAATGGTACAATAAATGTCAATTTTACCTCTTGTGGTTGTTGAGATATGATTTTTATTAATATTAAACTTTGACTTCCGATTTGGACAGGAAGTAAGGTCAAATTGGGGTCATCTTTCGTAAATATTTTTTGACAATTAACGATCTGTACGACATTAGGCGTTTGTCCTTTGGACGAATACAGAGCTGTTACGCTAATTATATGTTGTGGTGGAATTAAATACTATATCATCACAGCTTTATCATTACACATTTTTGGCCCCGAGGTGGTGTGTGCAGGTCTTGTACAATACAATGACAAATTCGATCAAGTGTTATAATATTTAAATGTTTGGTTCAGTTTTTTAAAACAATACTTATAGGGAAGAGACAGCACAATGTAATTTGAAGGATAACTGTAAAATAAAAAGAAACAAACAATACTGAAATATGATCTGCGGATTGTTACATGTATTTATGTGTCATTAACTGTTGAAAATACATTTTCATAAATAGTAATGTTAAAGTTATTGTTTAAAGGTGGCAATATCTTCACGATCAACAGGGCATGGAATCAGAGTTCAAGTTCTAGTTTAACTCAGTGACTGAAAATAATACTCACATGATAAGGTCATATTTGCGTTGCTGCTGCATAAATGAGCCAGTAATTTTTAGTCACTATGTTCGTCTTAAACTAGGACACCAATTCCATGGCCCGTTTGTAGAAAGTATGCTCTGATCGTGATGATACTGTCTGTTTAACCAATTGTGTTTATGGGATTGATGGTCAGTACTATCCCAATGCGAGCATACAAATAAATAGGAACTTTAATTGGGTGATCTGGCAAAAGGTATTCCAAGGCTGACACACCCATGCAATGAAGATTGGGGGGGGGGGGTATGTTTACTATGTTTATATGGCCCAACTGCCAGTGATTCACTGTCGGCAATATACATTTTACTAGATCACCAACAGATATTGCTTAATAATTACATTTGTGAGGATGTTTGCGTCCAGTCAAAAAAATAAGAATTCATCAGTACTATTTTTGTTCTAACATGTTAAAGAAATTCCTAGAAAGACCTAGATGTGTCTTGAGGTCCTGAAAAAACAATTCCCTTGAGGGTCAAGACTGCCACAGATAGGATAAGTCCATAAAAAATAATTTGAATAATACGTTAACTCCTTTGATGAATGGATAAACTTCAAATACTGGCCATTGGATCACAAAGTTACACAGACTCTAACACACCTTGTAGCAGTAGCACAAATGGATATCGTTGATCTGAAATATAAACGAATCAAGTAAAAACAATATTAAATGTTTTCAAAGAGGGACGAAGAATAATGGGTCATGCTAACAAAACACACATAACTTAGAATGCCCTTATATGTTATTATCAGGATGATGGATTGATGGATTGATGTAACTTCAGAAAAATGATCCCTTCAGAACAATGCCGTTAAGTTAGGTTTTACAATGGAATAGAACTACATGTGACGTCTTCCTTCCTCCATGATGTGACCGTTTCATTATCTCAATAAAGGTGCTGATATTTGTTTCTGGTCTACTTTAGTGAGAAAATTAAGTGCTAGTATAAAGTAAACTGCAATGCAGCCATCACCACACAGGACATAAGTACTACTATTATTATGAGGAACTACAGACACTATAGTGTAGCTAAATTAACTTGTACTTTTACCAACGCGTACTCCACCGGATGTCAATCCGTACGCATGCCAGTAAATATTCAGTAATAAATATTTTTGTTGACCAAAATAAGTGTGAATTGGTAAAAGTACGAGCACGGATACGAGTTGACCTGTTTCACTTCAGGCGCGGCACACGTGATACCATTGCCACACTAAGGTTTTTAACGTTAACCATGGTTTTATGTAATCAATATCTATAAAATTATACTAAAACGAACATACATCTATAAAAAATGTGAAAGTTTACATACCTTCAAACGAAACCAAGTAATGAAGACCACTTCCATTAATTGTGCACGGATTCTCAAATGATCTGTTAACGTAAGACGTTAAACCATACCATCGTGTAGCCTACAAACTGAAGATTGACTTGAACAGTTACGATACTGCATTTGGATGTGGTGTCAACGCCGTGTCGGGGTGCTGTAGGCTGGAACTTAGTCTGAGCCATGATACATCAGAGTCAACATGCTGTAAAAAATAATAGGAAAGTTTTATAAGTACATGGACCAAAAATAAAGTATTTAAAATTTCAGAGAAGTTCTAATTTATGTGAATGAGGAAAATAATACATCACAGTGAACATGCTGTACAAAATAGTAGGAAGGTTTTACAAGTACATGGACCAAGAATAAAGTATTTGAAAATTTAGAAGTTCTAATTTATATGAAGGGGTAAAATAGTGTATAATTTTGGAGTAGCTGGACCATTAAAATTGAAAAGGGCATTGGTTGTTGTCAAAATTGCACAATTATTCTTGACAATGTGTAATAAATTAAAGAAATGTTCTTGCATGAAACTCACATCAAAAAAAGAAAGGTATTTAAGGAAATTGCTGAGTCTCATAGTTTCATGTGAGAGAGGCACCCCAGGAGCATGCAGGACTAACATTAACAACTTATACAAGTACATGAAGTATTGTGTCATGAATATTGTGCATTTTCCTGTGACATAATTGTCTGTGTAAGTTGATTTGTATCTAAGAAGGGTAAAAATTAGGGAAAGTGCAGTAAACAATCACTACTTGACGTTAATTTGTGCACAAACTGAAGATTTTTGGAGAAAACATAAATTACAAAATATGGCATAAAATTTCAACTGAAAAATTGCCATAACCTTAACAACTGAATTTTCCTATCCTTATTTACATTCTAAATACATTTTAGTGACATCTGTTCATATTTTGTTAAAAAAGTGGTGAGTTGTTTACTGTTCAAACTACAATGTATGTTCACATAACTAACGTTAAGAACGTCAGGCACAATGCAATTGCAACTACATTAACGTTACCAGCCAACCCAACGCTTAAAAAATGGCTTTTCTTGTATAAAAACACGAAGATAAATACAGGAAATCCTCTTAACAATTAAATTCAAGATACCTACCCTTTATGACTATGTTGGTTGAAGTACGAGTTGGTTGGAGTACGAGTTGGCACGAGTTCATCAGTAATATCACATATTTCACACTCGTATTTTCATAAAAATACAATTTCTTTAGTAAATCTGTTTCTGCCGATTGAGGGCGACATACCGTTCGACCGGCCGGACTCATATGCCCCGCCCAGTCGATTGAGTATTGCGGACGTGGTGGAAATAACAGAAGATTTTCAAGAAAAGTGTGTTTCTTTTTTTACAAAAATGTCGTGTTTTCAGTACAAATAAATATCAAACTCAAACATATCCTCGTCTCTAATGTCACATATTTCACACTCTTTACACTCATGATAAACTACATATTTTTCCCCGACTAAATCAGTAATTTTATTGATTTTTCAGATCCCTCGATATGATTTTTTTAATGATTAAACTTTGAATTATCGTAATTCGATATCTGATGACCTAATCATGACATCACAAATTCTGTTTCATCTACGTGTTAAGTTCTAAGTATATGCCAAGTTTGAAGTTCATGTGAAGTTTGCAAGTATGTGTTTTTTTGTAGACAGTCTATCCGGAGAAGAAGGAGAAGAAAAGAAAAAAACCGAACAAAAACAATAGGTGTTTCGCGCTGTAGCTCGAACACCTAAAAAAAAAACGAACAAAAACAATAGGTGTTTCGGGTGCATACCCGAACACCTAATAATGTGTGGACTTATATAGCGCACGTATCCACCAACTGAGTGGTGCTCAAGGCGCCTATTATTACCCCTGCTCATCAGGCTCATAAGGCTCATAAATCATTCCTGAAACCATCTCAGCTCCCTGGGGAGTATACAGCTCAATTGCTGCCATTACAGCACATATAGGGCTAATCAACCAACTATGCCCTCACAGGTACCCATTTAACTCCTGGGTGGAGAGAAGCAATTATGGTTAAGTGTCTTGCTCAAGGACACAAGTGTCACAGCCGGGATTCGAACCCACATTCTGCTGCTAACACCAGAACTTGAGTCCGGTAAGCTAGACCGCTCGGCCAGGACACTCCATTAATAGAGAGAAAGAGAAATAGAAAGAAAGATAGAGAAAAATAGATGGACTGAAAAACAGCCACAACTTACTGTTCTCACTAGAATCATCACTCGAGTCACAGTAGTCAGAAGAATCACTGCTGCCGTCATCAGTGGTGAAGCCCTCTGCAAATAAATAAAGAACAACAAAGAAATGATTAAAGTATTTCTGCTCGCGTAAGAATGTGCTGGCCACGGTGGAGAGGGCGAGAGGGGATGAGAAAATGTCGGTCACCTACATGTAGGCAATTGGGAGCGAACAAAAAAAGTGAGGTACACACAGAGGAGATATTAGTTTTCACAGTGGCTGTACGTACCTCCAGTGACATGTAACTCTTGCAGTGATTTGCCATGCTGGGACTCCAAGTTGCCCCTCTCCAAGCTGAGGAAAAGTCGTGACAGTTGAGTAACCCTCTGGACGGTATCTGGCATCTGGTAGTATTCACGATGGACTCGCAAATCGTGACCCATAAGAAGTCTGCCAGGGTTTCCAGCTGATGGTCCTTCAAGGCAAGAATTTGTGACGCAGTCGCTACATGTTTCGAAGTTTGGTAGAGCGGATGCTGTCGGCATTGTCGAGGCCTGCATCGTTTGCATACGCTCTGAGACAGTCACTTCCTCGAATATGGCTCATGCCTCCATAACAAGACCGTGCAAACAAGTACACGTTATCCTGTGCAACTCCAGCTTGAATTCTCTTTGCAACCAGAGCATTCAACCACGTCATGGCCTCGTTGCTGAGAAGGACCGGCACAATTCTGCCCCTCTTACCAACTATTTCAACGACTTTGAACATTTTGCAGAGGTGCCTTTCGAGATCAGTGAGCACGCAGTCCCTATTGACAACAGATGTACTGTGCTTGTTGAAATCTTCAACTTTCATCTTGGAAACCTCACCCTGCCTTCTGCGATTGAACATAATGAGGCTGCACAGTGTGACCTCATTCAATATCTTCCAGGGTGCGATGACTTGTTTCCCCCGGGCAGCTTGAAGGAGTCGCAATTGCCTGTCACCAGTGTCATTGAGAAACGATGACATTTTAACCACATCAGCATTTGTGGGGAGAACGGTGGGTTTATTACGCTTTCCTTGGTACAGTGTTCTGTGCGCATGGGTGGACACATGTTCTCTCCATTTCATTTCACACAATTGCAGGAACTGGTCGGATGTTTGTGCTTTGTGCCTTTCACCGGACTCAGAGCATTTCCTTTGAGAATGACTGCACATTTCTTGATGGAATGCCCAATCTTCAGTGCTAGAGATGGAACATTATACAACTGGTTGACTTCACTGAAGCCTGCGATATCCTGAACAGCCTTGAATATATCATTGAGGTGGTGGGGATGGATGAATACTTCAAGTGATGCATTTGGTAGGTTGGTGTTTTTTCGCAGTTGGATGACAAGGCGACCCAATTCGCGTAGCTTGTTTCGGATATAGCCATGTTGAGCTACGTCGTGGCCGAGCTTCAGGTATTCACGTTTGGCTACTTCGATAATCAGTGAATCGGTTTTGACTATGAGAGATATATCATCCCTCTTCATGGGACTTAAAACTTTGTTCAACTTGAAAGATACACCAACAGGAGGAGGTTTCAACAAATCACTCTTGTGAACCACTCGTCCACGCCTACAAGCTGCCATACACCCTCCATCAGTATGTGCATTGAGCACAGGCTTAATTGGGCACCGGTGTCTCCAAAGATCACTGCGTACATAATAACCAAAACAATAATTATATGCACGGTCCATAGTCATGGGGATCTGCCTTATGATTGGGCCTATATGCCACAATGAGGACACCCTCACCCTCTCGAAGTACTTTGCAATGTCTGTGATTACCAACATTACGTATTTTCAACAGAAGATTGTTACGGGCACTACGGTCAGTCTCCGAGGTAATATCTACAACTTCTCTTTCTTCCTTATGGCAAGACCGAAGATGACGGGGCAACTTAGCCTGAGGTTCGTCACAGTAAAAACAAAAGTGTTTTTTGTCCCATTTCCTTTGACCACCCATATTACTGGTCTGCATGACTGTCACGCCGCAGTTCTCATCGGGTTCAAAATCGTCAGGTGAGCTGTGTGGCTCGTTAGTCGGGCTGCTATGACATCCCGAGGCTTCAGGGGTAACACTGGAAAGGGTTGGTTGGCCACCGTCATCCCTGTACTGTGGCGATGATGGGTGGACCAGCTAGAATGAAATAAAACAGACATATTTATCAGCAGTGGATACACGCTATTTTCGATCTGGGAAAGGCTGCAGTGAAACGGCCAAACCCCATTAATGTGTGTGTAAGGTACTTACTTTACAGGGCAACTTCTTTTGGTGACGACCCCTGCGTTCCATGTTGCTAAAGATACTTATAGCATACGCATTGACTCACTGGGGAAAAATAATATAAATCACAAACCTGAATTAGTACAGACTAACCCTCCTACAATCAGTGAAATTTTTCAAGCAAGCCATTCACGCCACTACAAGCCATTGCTATGGTAGGCAGTGGCTCCTCATAGCTATATTGCATAGTAACATAATGCCTCATATGTCCGTTGGTTTAAGTGGTTTGCGATTGACATATTGCAGGGCATATTACTTTGTTCCAGACTCAGTGGCTGGAGGTCGGTTACTATGGAAAGTCTGTGTTTAAAAAATAACTGCTGAAAATCCCAATGGATGATGGAGGCTTGGTATGGTTTATTGGTCTCAATGGCTGATGGTGATTTATTATTGGGAGTTTGGTTACCGTATAACCTGCCAAAAAATCAGGTCAACTGTGGTATACATGTGTCTTTGTATGCATGTATGAGTGTTGGCTCTGAAAAGAGCCGTTGGTGGTCGTCGCTTTGAACAGTGTACTCTGCTCGAAATGTCTAGACCACCAAGGGCTCTTTTCAAAGCCAACACTCCTCCCAAAGAGATTACTAGTTACACATGGTTGTACCCGCAAGTTTACTACTATAGTTATACTAGTATAGTTTTACTATCATCCACACGGAAATTCATCCACACCATGGCCTTCAACCATCACTTACTAATACTATATAAATAGAATTCGAGTCAACTCGTACCCCAACCAACTCGTACCCAGCCAACTCGTACTCCAACCAACCCGTACCCCAACCAACTCGTACTTCAACCAACTCGTACCCCAACCAACTCGTACCCCAACCAACTCGTACTCCAACCAACTCGTACTCGTATAAGAAAATGGAATCTTGGTGTTGAATTGGTGTGTTGTTTTTTCCCGTAACTTTTGTAAACCTTAAAAAATATTATTAGAATAAATTAAGTAAGTTGAGTTTCCCAGGCTTTAAAATTGTATGAAAATTTTTACCCGTAAATTTTTTTCCCATTCCCTCCTCAGAATATATTTAATAATGCAATTTTACATGTAACAAAAGATCTCGGCGGGTTGCCAATGATAATGCTTTTTTATTATTATTTTTGTCCCCATTCCCCCTCCCTCAGAATATATTTAATAACCCAATTTTGGGCGTATTATGAGGGCGAGTCAAATATCCCTGAATGAGCGGCTAATGCAGTCATGAGTACGAGTTGACCAAAATGAGCACGAGTTGGTTGGAGTACGAGTTGGTTGGAGTACGAGTTTGTCGGAGTACGAGTTGGTTGAAGTACGAGTTGGTTGGAGTACGAGTTGACCAAAATGAGCACGAGTTGGTTGGAGTACGAGTTGGTTGGAGTACGAGTTGACCTGTTTCCATATAAATAGGAGCTAGTTTGGTGTTAAAATGACAGCTCTATACTGTGTTTGGTATAATGTATTGTTCAATAAACTTAAAATATAATGATTATAAAAGAGTTATAATAAGTCAGCTATGTGGCATTTCATAATATTAAACCCAAGAGGCTGTGATCGCTAATTATTATATTACATGTTAATGTCATTATATTAAATGATTACACTACAGGCAGCCTACGACAAACGTTGCATTGAACTTAGCCTAAATAACAAATGCATCTGAGACTGAGAGCATACTTTTAAAATTTCCAGTAATTTTCTATAGACACATTTTAGTACTTAAATCGTTAGTAATAGTACACTTGACTTGGCTTACCTGTATCTTGTGAGCGGCTGAAAAATACCGTCTTCTCTCTAGCACTAGCAGGCACGCACTGGTGGAAAGGACGCTATCTTTGAGTATACCAAAAAGCATCTCGTAAACATGCTGATGACAACAATAGCAAACGCGTCTCCACATGTCCAAAGTATTGTAACTAGAGAGGGCGCTGGTACATTTCCAGGCGATTCCGTAAAGTCCCGGACGAATGTGTTACGTCACACTCCGTCGGTTTTTCTCATAAGACCGATGACGGCTTTCAAAACGTGAGATATTTCACTGGCCGTCATAAATATGCTCAGAGTTGCCAATTTTCACGTTAGTTCAAATAGAGGACGTCCTCGTTTTGCATCGCGTGCTCGGTTGGCGAGTATGAATTTACATGGAAGACCTCACTTGACGTGATTAACACGTACACACACACACACACACACACACACACACACACCTGTGTAGCACTTGGCTGCACCATACAATATTGCTAGGCTCGTGCACCAGACCAATAGCTACTGAAATATAATTTTTATATAATACATGTGAATGAAAGTTTTTTTTTCAATGTGTGCTAACATTTTTTCAGGATCGATATTTTGTTTCTGGTGTGCAGAGAGTGATGTAAAGCCAGAGGTTTTTTAAAACATGAAAAAGTCAGAATTCCGGCTATAGCTGGAAAACTGTCATCTTTCCAGTTATTGCATGTAGACAAATAACAGAAATGTTCACACCTTTCTCCATGGGAGATTAGATATCCCATAATCATACCGAAGCTCACTGCTGATAGGGATGTCTTTCACTGCAAACAGGCAAAGGTGATCTTTAAATAGCTGCATTTTGCAGTTTACTCGAGAGCCTGTCTCATCATTGACCATACGGCCCAGTCCAGTGGATTTTGTTGCATCCACACTAAACAAAAAATACAAATGGACTTTGTTAGAAAACATTACAGAACAAAGCAAAAACAAAGGGAAAATACCGGAGCAAACCCCAGTCACACAAATCATGAGAGCACTGGCATTAAGGTACTGTTAAACAGATGTATCTTTAACCCAATCCAGGCTAAATCCCACAAGATCCATCAGTAGTACAAATTTGTTGATTCTGTTGTACTCGGCAGTGAACAAAAGATATTTTGTTCCAGCTGTTGGATTCTGTCAGACTCAGCAGGCTTCACTTTTTCCTGGTGTTGGATTCTGTTGGATTCAGAGTACCTACAGAATACCAGTAGAGGGTTAGGGTTAAGAGCCTTTACAACAGTTTGACTGAAGAAGCATTCCAGATGGTAATGGGAAGAGAGTTCCAGTTTTGAGGACCGATGATGGAGAATGCCCATCACTGGGCATTGAGTAATATTAAGTAATATAATGCAGACACTGTAAATAACATTCATACAGTGTTCGATTTACTGCATGCACACAGGCATGCAGGTTCAGCTCTGCATGTACCTTTCACAAACTACCTGCACTTGTGCATGTAATATTTTAGCTACTATAAGCTTAATGTTGAAATATAATGCCAGTAAAATGATCCTAATTCTCTCTATTTCCTTGAAAATAACACAGAGAATTTGCATCCATTCTACGACGGACGAAACTCCTTGATTTGATGTTGATGTTCTATTTTTATCGAGCGTCTGGACAATCCTATTAGTCCAGGAGCACGGACCTGGCATAAATGTGGTCATTCAACACCCACTACATCTAAGGTTTGACTACACGGGGTGGTAGAATAGACCCTCTGGAACACCTCCAGGTAGTATGTGGTGTCAAATTGTGGTATCAGTTTTGCATTAAAGTGCAAAACGTAATGATATATTTTAAAGGTCTAAAAATCAATAAAATCTGCAACTTTGGCAACTACAGTATGCAGTCGATTAATAAATTTACATTCTATTTTCATAAATGATGGGTTTTCTCACAAGAGATAATCTTTCAATTTGCCAAAGTTTTTTTAAAGTTCATGGGCGGATGTAGGAGGGGTAAAAAAGGGGCGTAGCTACCCCCTTTTTCATAATTGGCAACCTGCTCCCACTTAGCAAAATGAATGGACCGATTTCAGTTCATATGATGCACCGAAATTTCAGAAAGCTCTTAAGGGGCGTGTCCTCTCCTGATGAATAGCAATGTATTCTTAATTATTGGAAGTGACAAGGCAAACATGTCATGCATTGTCTTCAAACAGTTAAGGATTGGAGCTTCACTCTACAGTGGGCATTAACTTTATCTGCTGGAAGCCTGATAAAAGTGTGAACTTTCCATTAAAAGAAGCACTTTAAAGTCTTTAAACTTAAAAAAAAAAATAATAATAATTAATTAATCAAATGGTCCAGTTTTGCAGCTCGGTACAGAAGTTTAACTCTGTCATCACTCTGTAATTTTTGACTTATAAAAATGGCATTTTTTTCGAAACTGATACCACAATTTGATACCACATACTACCTAGCGGTGTTCCATTAGGTATGTTCTACCATCCTGTGTGGTCAAACCTTAGATGTAGTAGGTGTTGAACCAACTCCTAAACTAGAGGGCTTTTCAGACTTTGCTCCTGGACTATATCACTGGGAATTATGTCTAGACATGCTAGAGGGGTTGTGTAACTGTGATCATTACCTACATGTAGACCTCACATCGCACCACCACGCGCCAAATAATGTAGCACGAATTCTCAAGTCAAGTCGTAGTGTACTGTTGCAATATATATACAAACATTTCTGACACTACATTTTATTAAAAAATTTTAATATAATTTGTTTCAATTATAACTCAAACCTTAACACATGTGGTGGCTCTCATGAGCGTGTGGAAAATGACGTGTAGTGATATCAATATCTAGAAACACTGATGCTTAAAAAATGAATGCTGAGGTGGTGTGACTCACGCACATGTTACGCTAGCTGTAAAAGTTGGAATAGAAATTTAAATAACAAACAACTTTGTTGTTTGTGAGTTGTGTTTAGACAGATTCGGCCGTTTATACCTGCTATTTACCAAGAAAAATGTCGCAAGGGAAACCTACAAAAAACTCTATTCTCATCTTGGAAATTACAGGCTTGTGATCGCAGGCTGAAACAGCTGAATCGTCCCAGGAATCCTCTACGACCTTGGCCGAATCGGACACCCTTCAATTGGACAGTCCCACACCAGTGGACAGCAGTCATTCGCATTCTACTACAGTACAGCAACCCGTAGAGAAACTTACTGACACCGCCCACGAATGGCCGGACACGGCTCGGGGGAATTGTTTTGAAATTAGCATTATGTGCATGCAACATCCACTTTGTGCATGTAGGGTTAGTTTAGTTACATGCACAGACGCATGTAGGAGTTTTTGGTAAATCGGACACTGAACAGTATGAATATGAACAGTATGAGGAAAAACAAATTATACACAGTACAGATGAATGCAGACATAGTGTTAAAAACTTATTTTAAAAAAGAAAGATCATTTAGAGTAAGATGGGGCCTGTAAAATTTACTAATTTTAAGACAAGGCAAATGTAGAGAAAAGCCAGAAAACAATCAATTTACATGTAACTCGCAGCATATGGAGAGCCAATATATCAGTTTGAAATGCCTCAGAATGTATAATCTTCAACCCTCCTATTCTCAAACCCATTTATTTTTCATTGGGTTTTGAAAGATCAAAGTATACAAGGAGTGCAATCTTCTCTAAGGCATCCCAATATCTGTAAATTTTGGCATGTTTGCTAAAGTAATAAATCTCTCATATCAAGGCATTCATTAAGTACATGTACAAAGATTTAATGTTGCTTAACATGGGCATGTACAATGGGATTAGCCCCATACAAATCCCTTGTAAGTTTTTGTAACGTGAGTGTGCTTGTCTTCCAAGTACAAAACAAAGAAACATTTTAAGGTATTGACTTTTTTGTAAGGTCAAAATGTGTACTATCAGATCAGTGCATAAAGTTTTGTAAGCCACACACATTATCAATGTGTATTGCACTGGTACACACAATTTGTTAGGTTCTGTAAGAGCAAAATGTACAAGGGTTAAAATAGAAAGAAATATGTGCAGGCTGCTATGATGGGGCAAACTGTGTATTTATTTACTATTTATTTTTCCCCCCGTCCTTGTAGAAAAACAAGAAGTTGCCTTCCTTATCCGAGTATGACTTCTCACGCCGTAATGCTTCTCTGTGGGTTATGTGGTCTCCCATGTACTCCAACAAAAAATCACCTCGAGCAAATGTTTTTGTGGTAAAAACACCTCGCCCTTAAAAAGAAATAGAAAATTAAGTTAAGTTGTACATGTATCAAAATAATAATTGTTTCACGCTTTAAATGTGAAAATGATATACATGTAATATGTATGTACTGTACATGCACTGTGCATAACATTATTGGAAATTTGATTGGCCTTAGGACTAACCAATTTAAAATAGAGAAAAATTACGACGAACTACACGTGGAAGATCAAACAAAGTACTCTTAGAGCTATAGAGTTCGTAACCAATTTTCCTGTAGGCTTAATTGTTTCTTCAATGTCCATGATGCAACTTCAACTTATCAAGTTGCAGATCGGATACGTTGCCACCCCATGTTAATATTCTACCATGAGGAACCCTGGTATTTTGGTATTAGGTATGTACACCTATTTCTTACCAACATATTTGCTGATGTTCAGGCATTGAAATCCGGGCCTGTCTGTTGCAGCAGCAATGTAATATTCTGCATCCTTCCAAGGGAAAGATGTGGGTGGACAAGTACGTTTACTCCTAGTCCTACATGTACCAAGCATTTGGGACATGGCGTTCTGTAAACAAAAAAATTGTCATGTATTTTTCTCATGTACATGTATCTTAGAAACAAATCCTCAATTGATTCCGAAATTACAAGAGGAAAAGGAAAACAAGAATACCCGAAATAAAGCCAAACAAGTGGGCACTGGTAAATGTTGCTTCAAGCAGCATTGATGATTGTGCCTATCTATAATGCTGGGTTTACACTGGGGCCACGATGGCCACGATCTGCACGATTCAAAAAAAGCGTGGAGCTCCACGATTTATTGTTTACTTTTTCTTTTTCTACGCTTTCATACGCTTTCCTACTCTCTGAGTACGTTTTGTTACGATCTGTAACGTTTTGTTACGAAGCCAACACGATTCTGGTCAAGGTCTGCCACGATTTTCATCACGTTCCCTCAAGTTCTCTTACGATCACCACGATATGCTCTCACGTTCTGTCACGTTCTGTTAGGTTCTGTTTAGATCTCTCACGTTCATCAAGTTCTGTTAAGATCTCCTACGATTTATGACCACGATTTGAGCAAGATTGCCACGCTTGGAGCACGATTGGGGTATAAAAAGGAGGCAGGGGTCACCTCTCATTCTCTCCAGAGATACCAATGAGGAACCATGCATCCAAGAGATGAAGAAGATGCTGAATTGGCAATTCTGGTTTATGCATATATAGTCGCTCGAAAAAAAAAAGAGGCAGCAGCAGCAGCAAGAAGAGACAGAACAGGGCAGGGTAGAAGAGAGAGGAAGGAGAAGAAGAAGGAGAAGGCCTAGGAGGTGGTGGGTGAGACCATGGTTAAGTGCAGACAGAAGGCACCAGTTGGGGCACTATTCTCAACTTCTCAACAGAGAACTCAGGTGTGAAGATGTTAGCACCTACGCCAACTATGTAAGGATGCCTCCAGATCTATTTGATGAGATCCTGGAAAGAATAACACCAAGCATAGAGAAGCAAATTACCAGACTTCGAGAACCCCTATCACCTGGATTGAGGCTGACCCTCACCCTAAGACATCTGGCACTGGTGATAAATACCTCCACTATCCCTATGCTTTTCATAGAGGGAGGTTGGCCTTCAGGAACTCTATGATCTCCTCCTTTTGTAGCTCACTGTAGGAGGTCGTGGTCCTCTGCACCCCGGCCCTCTTCTGGGTGGCTGGCAGGTCTGGGAGCTCTTCCTGTGGGGGTGGGGTAGGTGATCTTGGCGCTGGCTCTGCATGGACTTCTGCTGGGGCTTCTTCAGCTGCTGGCGGTGGTGGAGGAGGTGCAGAAGCCTTGTCATTATTGGCAGAGGCCTTCCTTCTTCTTTTGGCTGGCATCTTTGATGATCAAACTTCTGTTCTACAAGTCAAATCCAAAAACTATAGCTGGTCAAAGCTGAGATGTTTTCGTGTAGAGTGTTGAAAACGCAATGAATCTTAGAGAGCGCTGGAGCCCTTCCATACACATCGTGGGAATCGCGCGGGAACTTATCAGAGCGTGGGAGCCAATCGGGATGATCGTAGCAGAACGTGTCAGAGCGTGATGAAATTACTCATGCTACTCAATGTATCTTGACGAATCGTAGTAGAGCGTGATAGAAACGTGGTGGGATCGTAGTGAAACTTGAAGGAATCGTGTTTCCAAATTCACCAAGATCCCCTACGATGGCGCATCAAGGTCTGTTACGCTCTGTTAAGGTCTGTTGCTCTACTACGCTCTACTACGATTCCCACGTTCTATCACGCTCTCTCAAGGTTTGGCGTCAATCGTGATAATCGTGACAACATTTTGACAGTCAAAATTTTGTCACGATCATCTGATTCCACCAAGTTCCCTCAAGATCATCGCGATTCGATCCCACGACCCCCCACGCTCATCACGATTCTCTCAAATCGTGGCGATCGTGGACATCGTGGCCTAGTGTAAACCCAGCATAACACTACACTTGTGTTGAAAAAACCCGGGCTTGGCAGCATACATTAATGTTAAATATAGCTGGGTTTAATACATGTAGCATAGGGCTAAATAAAAATAATAACAGTTGATCGTCCAGCCATCGTGTGTTTTTTGGTGTTTTTTTATTTGTGCGTTTTTTTCCAAGATGGCCGTCAATTTTGAGATTCAAAATGGCTGTTCAAAACAATTCAAAACGGCCCTCGGTGACTTGGTAGAGGTCTAAAATATCACAAAAATTAATCGATTCATAAAATGGTGCAAGAAGTGCGTGAAAATGTAGACTTTGTATGACTAAGTTTGACAGTGGCCACAACAAATAAAAGAAAAAAAGAAAAAGAAAATGGAGGCAGCTTCACAAAATGATGTGACCTAAAATGAAAGAATAAAGCCAAACTTGGACATGTCAAAATAATAACTTTTTGTTCAACAACTTGTGAGGAAATTCAGGATACTAGACAGTTACTAGGGGGGCCACCAATTTGTATAAAAACATGTAAACCTAATATACCATGCTCAATACGCAGTGCCACCCCCTCCCAAGTGTCCCTATACACTAACACTGTTGGTCTATGTTAATGGACCTTCCCACCCCCACATCCTATAAAGAATTCCTAAGATTCCTGGAACACAATGAAGACAATGAGAGGAGGGGAAGCAACGCTGCCGCATATCGAGCATCAACTGAAACCTGACCATGCACTAGTCCAAGTAACTTGGACCTCAAATCAAGGTTTTTAACATTTTTGTTGGTCATAGACTGGCCAGTTTAGCTGGCCAGTCAATGTTGCAAAAAGGATCCATCAAAACCAAAAGGTTATGAGCCTTGCAATTTTGGAAGTAGTGCACACATACATGTTGACAGATCACTGACTGTATTCAGTCTTTCATTTTATGATATCAAACCAACCAAAAGCTAACATGACTGTCACAACTAACCCGTGAGGGTTCTACGCGGTGACCTAGGAAGCAAAACACATACTGCAGAAGTAAACCACCACAAAGAAATCCAGAAAATATATTTACATTTAATTACAAATTTATTTACAAATTAGTTATATTCTTTTACAATTCATTTATTCCTTTCAAATATTAATCTAAATCACTATAGGCCTAATATAACCATTAATTCATGAAATTACTTTATAAATCGTATTCTTAATCTTTATTACTTGAACACACGATTACTCGACTAACCACCGTATCATTATAATCCTTGACAACTTAGTTATTCCATTCCAATTACTTCATTCCAATTATTTCATTATTTATACAAATCACTTATGAAATTACTTTATACTTCAACCAACTATAATCTAGATCTATTTATCCAATCCAATATCAATCACTGAACAATTCTATTCCAATTATTTATACAAATCACTAATGAAATCACTTTATACTTCAACCAACTTATATCCTTGATCTATTTATCCAATCCAATGTAATCACCGAACAATTCTAATCTAGACTCGATTCGCATCACCCTAATACACAGATTAATTTCTCAACAAACACCACCTCACATTCTTAGCGGTTGCATCTCTGAAGCTGCCGTCATAAAAGTACACCTCCCCATTATGTTTATAAACCCGCAGTGTAATTTTGTTTATAAGTACTACGTTGAGCCTGTTGTTTCTCCACTTGATAGAAGTTTGTAGTCGGCGTAGTATGTGGACAGGTAAGATGCTTACTGTGACCTTTCAGGACGTCTAGGCTCCAAACACATAAAATTCATTGCGTTCTCGTAAGGTAAATGTTGAAACAAGGCAGTCGTTGATAAAGCAGTCGTTGAAAACGGTTACACAAGGGCCATGATTGTCTGAATTCTCACGATTCCATTCTGTGCCCTCCGAGCCAAGCTTCTACAGATCTTTACTATCTATGCTGGTGGCCTGGGCATCGGTGGGGAGAAGGATCGACACTCATGTACTGAAGCACATGTACACACCACAACCACTATCTGGCAAAATCACTCAATCTGGGTCGAGATGTGACAATGACTAATATTAATATTCCTGCCAAGCCTAACCCTAAATTAAATTTCACATTTTACAAAACATCTTTATAGCAATCTCATGCATTGTGAGTACAGTCAAAGTTCATAGTTATTTTAAATAATGTAAGTGAAGGTGAGTGTTGAAACTATCCTGCTGTTTCTGTTCAACCTGAACTTCTTGGGGGTCATCTGTAGGATTCTGTTGCACACAGCTCATCAAGCGAATCCATTGTAGGATAACACTAAGCCCAATTCTTTTTTCGACACAGCGCACGTGCATACATTTGTATTTGCAAAGCATGGATTTGGATTTAAAGCTTCCATCCAAAATTTGTGCACGAACATAATGGTGTGTGCTAACCTGCCAAACTTTCATTTGTTTCCCCAAAAATTATATAAAGTGTTGAGAATTAATATTTGCACACATCATTGTATGGGGAAAATACATTTTTAAGGGCAATTCCACGGTAATTCTGTTATATTTTTACGAGTTTTGCTTTTTTCTTAATATCGTAATTTCCTTACTGAAGTGGTTATGTTAGTCTCTTACTGCGACATCACATGGTCGTATAGCGCTAATAAAATACAGCAAGTGTATGCACACATAAGACAGCCGTCATAAAATCGTTGCACACGCAATTTGTTTTTCCGTTTACCTCTCTTCAAGATGGCCACCCTCTTTGAAACCTACTAACTGCCGAGTGCCAACTTTTTCTCATTCAATATAACAATAATGTAATCTTACCTAATGTGGGTTCGAATCCCAACCGCGACCATGGTGCTTGTGTCCTTGAGCAAGACACTTTACCATAATTGCTTCTCTCCACCCAGGGGTAAATGGGTACCTGTGAGGGCAGAGTTGGTTGTTGTGTATGATTAGCCCTATATGCGCTGTAATGGCAGCAATTGAGCTGTATACTCCCCAGGGAGCTGAGATGGTTTCAGGAATGATTTATGAGCCTGATGAGCAGGGGTAATAATATAATGCGCCTTGAGCACCAGTTTGGTGGATACATGCGCTATATATGTCCACATTATTATTATTATTACCCAGTAAAGTGGAGAACATATGGATGATGATGGACATATACTTCAAATTATTCCAGGATATTTATTTCATGAAAAATCAGGCATTTTTGGTATTCGATGACATCCTCAGTCATGTCAGTCTGATAATAGGGTTGTTCTATTTTTTGAAGTGGAGGATTTTTTTTACAATGAAATCAAGTCCAAAAACCATCATACATAAAAGTGGATTTTAAAGATAGTTTTTGCTTTCTGTACCCCTAAAAATCAATATAATTGTTTAACTGGTTAGTGGTTGCAAACAAATTCCAAAAATCCCCTTAAAAAGTGGAGATCGATCGGATACTCAAGACAACTGACGACAACTCACAAAGAAAATTATTTTTTATTGCTAATTAAAAAGAAATTTGGACACTGAATATTTCGTTCGACTTCGATTTTGTTCAGCATAAAGGTTCCTGACTGTAAAACATGCAATAGGCTACTGACCGAATGTGAAAAAAACGTGTTTACGGCCAGGAAATCCTGACTAAGGTGCATTATTAGGGTAGAATGTCGTATCTGGCCGCCACTATTTTTCATTAAATATAACCAATAATGTAATCTTACCTACCTGGTAAGGTGGAGAACATATGGATGATGATGGACATATACTTCAAATTATTCCAGGATATTTATTTCATGAAAAATCAGGCATTTTTGGTATACAATCACTTCCTCAGTCATGTCAGTCTGATCTTGTAAACTCCACAATTAGTGACCAACACAGTCATTGGGCCGGATAAATAAAAAGTAGCAATTGCTTTTACTAGTCATTAGGCCGTATTCATAAAAATAAGTAATTGCTTTTACTAAAGTAACAACCCCCTTTTACTAACCTTTTACTTAAATGTGTATTCATAGAAATAAGCAATGACTTTCAAGTAAAAGCTACAAATTTTAAGCATTAGTAATTGCTTTTTACTTATAAGTAAATGCTAGAGAAATTAGCACCTACTTCAATTTGTATTCATAAAAATGACCTTCGACTAGCATTTACTAGTGATTGTACAAGCACCTAATTTATGGCTTGCTGTTTAGCCAATACAGACATATCACATTTTCTGCCATGTTTTTACGTCCAAGACCACAACCTAAGGTGTATAACATCAGGCTTAATCGTGATGAAGTCAACCCTAGCACTTACAGAACTTTATTTAGGTTTGACAAAGAAAATGTGGAATGGCTTGCAAACACCTTCATACCACCAAATACCGAGACTCGTGGATGGTACTGTAGTACAATAGCAACTACTTGAGAACTTACTAGCCGAGGCAAGTAACAACTGTAATCATTTAGCAAATGGTTATGAATAAGATTTTTAGCAATTGCTTAGACTAGACCTTTTACTTTCCTAGCTGTTGCTTTTACTTATAGCATTTACTAGTAAGTAATTACTTATTTTTATGAATACGGCCTATTTTCTTAAATCTTCATTAATAAAAGTGAGCAATTACTTGCAAGTAATTGCTTCCAGTAGTTAGCAAAAGCAATTGCTATGATTTTTAAGCAATTACTAGAGAGATTAGCACTTGCTTGGAAGCATATAAATAAACCAGACCTTTTACTAATGACTTGTAGCACTTGCTGATATTTTTACAAGATCCTCAATGAGGAGCTTACGCATTTGCTAACACTTGCATGTTGCATTACTCCTGCCATCATGGCCGAGTTTATGCATGTAAGAGAACATGAAAAGGTGTACAATGAAATAATAAATCGTGATGAAGTCAATCCTACCAGATACCGGAAATTATTTCGGTTCAATTTTGAAAATTTGGAGTGGCTAGCAGCAGTCGAAGTACTTGGTTTGAAACCAGCAGAAATGGCGCATGGCATCTTCGTAATAGTCGGGTTTTCATCCCCTTTGAAGATGTTGTACAGATCTTGTTCCCATGGAACCAAAACAATCTTCCTATTTCCTGTTTGCATTCCATCTGTTATCTTCTTCACTTGACTTTTCATGTTTGCTATCTTTTTCAAAATTTGCTTCTCATCCATGGCTTTACCTGTGTTGGTAGCAATTGACATTTGTGCTTTTTTAAGTACATTTGCCTTCATGTCTTTTACCCCCGGCAACTGACTTTTCTCGATTAGAACAGGGTACTCTTTGATTATACTAACGAACAGTTCGTTCAAAGATTGCTCACTATTTGTACCACTCCCCAATTCTTCGGTAGCATCCATGATGCTGACACATGCCTCATATACAACCACTAGGCTAATCGGAACTGACCTCCCATCATTGTTATACCCATAAGCAATTGCTAACCCACCCAAGCAACAGGTGCTAGTCAAAGAAGAAGGTTATTTATACATTATTAAGCAATTGCTTAACCTTGAGCTTTTACTTGTTAAGCAATTGCTATTGCTTGAGCTTTTACTAGATAAGCAATTGCTAACTTTTATTTATCCGGCCCATTGTACATGCGTAGTGGCAACTATAATAGGATCCTTCTATTTTCTGAAGGTGAGGATTTTTTTTAGAAGGGAAATGAAGTCCGAAAACCATCATAAAAGTGGATTTTAAAGATAGTTTTCGCTTTCTGTACCACCAAAAATCAATAGAATGATTTTTTAACTGGTTAGTGGTTGCAAAAAAAATCCATGCTTGACCGAAGCCCGCCACACGTACAGCGCATCGCCCGCAACAAAAAACATCAACATTTTAAATCAAAAATTGTTACTACTTTTACCTGTCAAAATCTTACATGTAATGGGCCGGATAAATAAAAGTTAGCAATTGCTTATCTAGTAAAAGCTCAAGCAATAGCAATTGCTTAACAAGTAAAAGCTCAAGGTTAAGCAATAAATTGCTTAAAAATGTATAAATAACCTTCTTCTTTGAGTAGCACCTGTTGCTTGGGTGGGTTAGCAATTGCTTATGGGTATAACAATGATGGGAGGTCAGTTCCGATTAGCCTAGTGGTTGTATATGAGGCATGTGTTAGCAACATGGATGCTGCCGAAGAATTGGGGAGTGGTACAAATAGTGAGCAATCTTTGAACGAACTGTTCGTTAGTATAATCAAAGAGTACCCTGTTCTAATCGAGAAAAGTCAGTTGCCGGGGGTAAAAGACATGAAGGCAAATGCACTTAAAAAGCACAAATGTCAATTGCTACCAACACAGGTAAAGCTATGGATGAGAAGCAAATTTTGAAAAGATAGCAAACATGAAAAGTCAGTGAAGAAGAAACAGATGGAATGCAAACAGAAATAGGAAGATTGTTTGGTTCCATGGGAACAAGATCTGTACAACATCTTCAAGGGATGAAACCGACTATTACGAAGATGCCATGCGCCATTTCTGCTGGTTTCAAACCAAGTACTTCGACTGCTGCTAGCCACTCAAATTTTCTAAATTGAACCGAAATAATTTCCGGTATCTGGTAGGATTGACTTCATCACGATTTATTCATTCATTGTACACCTTTTCATGTTCCCTTACATGCATAAACCTCGGACCATGATGGCAGGAGTAATGCAATGCAAGTGTTAGCAAATGCGTAAGCTCCTCATTTAGTATATTGTAAAATATTAGCAAGTGCTACAAGTCATTAGTAAAAGGTCTGGTTTATTTATATGCTTCCAAGCAAGTGCTAATCTCTAGTAATTGCTTAAAAATCATAGCAATTGCTTTGCTAACTACTGGAAGCAATTACTTGCAAGTAATTGCTCACTTTTATTAATGAAGATTTAAGAAAATGACTAGTAAAAGCAATTGCTACTTTTTATTTATCCGGCCCAATAGCTCATTGGAAAGCTTATAGTTTCAGCTATCCAACAATGTACATAAAATAGCAATCGGAAGTACGTGCGAAAGCCTAGGTTTTTATGAATGAACCACTCTCGTCCCGCCCAGCCTTTCGCGAAGTGTTCCGAGATCGGGCGCATTAGCCGCGTAAATTGTGATTGACATGAAAACGGGTTTCCCTATTGAGTCAAAGGGCTCCTTTACATACCCATGCTTGCTCGATCTCCATAACTACTCTACAACCGAAGTTACGAAGAGATAAAAAGTAAACACCGTTTTTTCGAGGTGAAATCTTCAAGTTGAAAGGTAAGAGTGGTGTCTGAATGAATTTTACACCTCTTTTCTATCATATGTGAAAGTTTTGAGCCGTAATTTTGTTTAGTTTTGAGCGGAGAGTGTATTTTTTACACCCTTTCAAAAGCTCTTATGAGGGAAACGAGCACGAACGCTGTGCGTGTGTATCGCGGTGTGTGTAGGCTGATTCAACGGTTTTGGTGTCATTAGGGATGTACACAGTGTGTGGACAGTCGCGCTTCATCGAATGCTGTATATTTGATTAAATAAAACAGGATTCCTCAAAAACTACTCGTCCGATTTTCTTGATTTAAAAACCATTGTATTTCTTTCATCAAGACCTTTAATTTGATATAAATATTGAGCATATTGGTTTAGGAATAATTTTTTACCTGAAAACCCTACTTAAAAAGTGGCGGCTGGATACGACATTCTTTCCCATTATTACTAGGCCTAACAAAACATCACTAATATCAATAATTAATTTTAAAAAATGTATTCACTTACTTCCTTTATGATATTACTTAGTAGGCCCTATAATATTTTTACTATGGCATTGAAGTCACGTCATTCAATCAAGCAACTAACCTAACGTTAACGGTTAGGCCAGCTCCAGGCCTCAGGCTCAGGGGTAGTTTGTCGTTGTGTTTTTCACGGGGTCCACTTTACATGTACAATTTGACAATGCGTTATTAACGATAATGTAAATCGTTAAAAACAAAATCCAAAAAAACAACAAACAGCTAGGTAGATAACACTAGCTTCCGTGTGTACTGTTGAATAACTATTATTTTTACACTGTTTTCGGAATACGCAGGACCCGCCATTTTGATCAAGAGGAGAAGCTACACATTCCTTACTCCATGCACATACTGACGTGACGTAGCCAAACGTTATTTGCAACAATCGACATGTGTTCTTAAGTTCAGGCTACCTATCACTATCAGTAAATGTCCTTAAGTTAAAGAGAATTGCTTACATACCCGTATTTTGTGACCAATTCACAGATTCCGTCAAAATGTGGACGCATGCAGCCCACACTGCCCCATGAAAGTGTGGACCTAACTAATCCCACCACGCCACGTATACATTATGCATGCTGCATAGTGATAATCACATGACTAAATCTCTTCACTTTGATTGGTTACAAGTTCACACACTTGCAAGTGGTCACAAGAGGGGGACATTTATTATCATTTTCGGGGTCCACAGCTTGCCTGACACTTCTTCTCAACTTTCCGTTTTTATGTGGACCTCGTTTTATTTAGTTAAATCAGTTGCATTCTGTTAGCCAATAAAAATAATGAGATGACGTTATGTGGACTGAGTGCAAGTCCACACAATTACGACATGTCCACAGTTTGTTGGTGTGCAAACACATTGTGGTCCACACAAAGACTGCAATGCCAACACACACACACACACACACACCCTCACGCACATTGATTTGTGGGGTATTCCTTTGTTCGTTCTATTATCCCTTTTCCTTATAATTCTCCTGTGGGGTACAAGATTTTCTATAGTTACCTTGTGGGGTCCAATTGTTCTATTGTGTTTTGGACCCCACAACGAATGGTGTGTACGTTCACACCCTCACGCACATTGATTTGTGGGGTATTCCTTTGTTCGTTCTATTATCCCTTTTCCTTATAATTCTCCTGTGGGGTACAAGATTTTCTATAGTTACCTTGTGGGGTCCAATTGTTCTATTGTGTTTTGGACCCCACAACGAATGGTGTGTACGTTCACACACACACACCCACCCTCACGCACATTGATTTGTGGGGTATTCCTTTGTTCGTTCTATTATCCCTTTTCCTTATAATTCTCCTGTGGGTACAAGATTTTCTATAGTTACCTTGTGGGGTCCAATTGTTCTATTGTGTTTTGGACCCCACAACGAATGGTGTGTACGTTCACACACACACACACGCACCCTCACGCACATTGATTTGTGGGGTATTCCTTTGTTCGTTCTATTATCCCTTTTCCTTATAATTCTCCTGTGGGGTACAAGATTTTCTATAGTTACCTTGTGGGGTCCAATTGTTCTATTGTGTTTTGGACCCCACAACGAATGGTGTGTACGTTCACACAGCTTAGCGCACCGTTCACTCTGTGGACATTCCTTTGTTCTCCTGTACTTAAGGATAGGAATTCTTAAAATCGTTCCCATTTCACACAGAAGAGTGTTTTGAGAGCGGTTTTCATTCTATTTTTCCCTTTTAATAATATCCTTCGATTTAAGTCAAAGAACCTGCCTAGACAAATCACTAATTTCAGAGATATTCGTACTTTCCAAAGTCCAAAATCCTTCTGTGGACGTGTGTAAGTCCACAGAACGGTTCAACTTCCGGCGTTCTGTGGACATCTTTTGTTCTCAGGTCCACACAGTGAATAGTACGCTTACTCACCCACACACACACACACACACACCCTCACGCACATTGATTTGTGGGGTATTCCTTTGTTCGTTCTATTATCCCTTTTCCTTATAATTCTCCTGTGGGGTACAAGATTTTCTATAGTTACCTTGTGGGGTCCAATTGTTCTATTGTGTTTTGGACCCCACAACGAATGGTGTGTACGTTCACACACACACACACACACACACAGACATGGAGGACATCTCATATATTTAACTTACAAAGTAAGTAGGCATGTTTTCTTATCCAATTGGGTTCAACGAACAATTCTGTAACCTGAAAGAGTCAATAGAATGTCTAGTACATTTCTAAATGTAACTGACATTTTGCATTGATATCGAGGACACACATACACACCTGGGGAATATATACCGTCTACGTGAGGACCCAGTGATCATGCACACCTGCACGCAAGACACTATCTATCCGAGGACACACCTGAAGAATAAATACCGTCTACGTGAGGACCCGGTGATACCATGCATACCTGCACGCAGGGAACTGGGTAGACGTTTTATATTTTGATGCCGTCACCATTGGATGAGCTGAACTCGCAGTGTTGTTTGATAGAACACTAAATCACTGGTTGTTTTTGTACTGCAAAACATTAGTAGAATACCTAACAATGAAAAATGGTTATTTTGTTGATTTTATTTAGCCCAAATGAAAGGAGTGATCATTATGTCAGAAGTAATCTACTCGGTTGTCGTTTTGTTTTGAATAAATGGAAACAATGACTGACTTCAAACAATTCCGGACACACAAACAGTCATAATAAAAAATAAACAGTATTTCACACTCTGGTTTATTAATACCTATCGTTTAACGTACTGCGTTACCAGTAGTTTCTGGTTTTGTTCATCAGTGTTGGGAGGGTTGATCAGTTTAACAGCTTACCTACCTGAATCCTTTAAACATGTAAGAAATGCCTTTACAGTGGAACCAAGATTATAATTCTAAAGACTGGGCCAAAAGATACAAGATCTATGTAAGTATTTTTTAATTACCCCAGAAGAATAAATCATCTCCAGCATTTGTTAAAGGTTCCTCAACGTCATGATCCACTTTGAGTGTTTAGTTGCATGGTAGCCATTAAACAGTTAAGTCACTTGCGAATTAAATGTTAGTTCTCCCAGCAATATTAACAAAAAGATAAGTATGTGGACACGAGTGAAAAACTGTAAATTGTAATACTTAAAAAATGTCAACAAACGAAAAAGATAAATACCAGACATGCCAGAAAAAGCTATGAATAGCATTGCTTTGAACACCTTAAAACCAACAAGTTTAACCTGTTTAACAAACAATATCATTACTAACTTAACGACTGATTTGTAGTTTGATTGATGTAACGGTTGATAGACTGATAGAGAATATTAAGTGTTTATTTCTTTAATCATTAAAGAAGTCATTCGGTCATTTATTTCTTAGTTTCAGCTAGTTAATTTGTATTAAAAAAATTCAATTATTGTGTAAAGATTATACGTGTATAACTCTTCGTAAAAAATTAAACAATCAGCTTTTTAAAACTGAACTATCTGGAAAAACAGAACACAACAAACATTGGTCAAGTTTTGTAGACAACCTATCACAATGGTATATACCAAACAATAGTTTCAGAATCTGTGAAAAAAACATACTGCCAAATTTGAGTGTCAACAACCTCCACACTGCATAAGTTGTTGTGTCTAGGAGTAATAACACAAAACAGAACCCCAAACTGCGACTAGTCCTTTGCCACACCATTGTAAGCATATTTCCTTTACTGAAATATAAACTTCAATTGCACATAGGATAAAAAATAATAATAATAAAAAATAACGAAACACCTCTTCATCATGCTGGTTTTAGTGATAAGCAACTTTTGGAAAACATTTTGGATTGTTCATCATCACTATTTACAGGAAACATTCCCATAAACATGGAAAGGTAAAACTGTCATAATATACTTTAACTTAACTTTGATGATATTACAAAAACACATGAAAAAGAAAAAAGAAGTAACAATTATTGTTCCAAGTGTACAGTGTTTGTCATCTTCAAATCAAGCTTGGACCTCAGTCAAGCTGATTAAATAAAATCATCCATGGACAAACAGGTTTGCCACATGAAATTTTGAAACTACCATATCTCAAAGACAGAATATGCATTTGCAATCTTTGCAAACATTTTAAAGATCAATATTTTCATACCATTAAATTGAATTTTTGAAATATGCTGAACAAGTAGGTGAAGGTTTCTGTCAAAAGAGGGTTTCCTTCTTTTTGCACCACCCTGTAGAACTACGAGAGCAGAATACCACTAACTATAAGTTTAGGGTTTTGTCAGCTTTGCTCTGTTGTACCTGCAATAGTCCTTGATATTGCGCCAAGTTCTTCTGTGGAGGACTGGGTTATTTCTCATCACTTTCATGATATCGTCTTTCCCTGGAAGTCGGAAAATTGGGATGTGGTGCAGACTCTTCACAGCCTCTATCTCTTCTTGTGTCCATTGTTTCTTGGCCCTCTTAGAACCTATAAAATGTATTAAAACATGCTTACCAATATATGAAAAAGTATTAGGGCCTGACACAACAACTATGGGAATAATGGCTGCATACCAGAGACATCTAAGAGATGAACATATGTTACATTAAGGATGTCATGTGAAGGATACAGGTACAAAGGTGACTCTTATTGAATGACCAATTCTGAGATTTTAGCAGGTTGCAATAAAACAAGTGCTAATTAGAGCAAGCAATGCTTCAAGTGAATTTCTAGTTTCTACCTCCTAGATTGCCAGCAAATAATTTGTGCAGGTTCAACTGTGCAATGAACAAATTGGCGAAGGTCAATTCATGGTTCAGTTTATCAAAACTAAAAGTAACATTGTTAAAAAAGTGAACAAATATTGGGACAGCCAAGGAAGTCAACAAAACTGGTCCAGCTTCGATACCTGTACTTTGGTCGTCTGCAGAATTTGGCGTAGACTGCCGTCTTGCCCTGCCACTCTCATCCGCTTGGTTACAACGATTTAGAGCAAAATCAGATATAATATTAAATCAATTATTTCATAAGCCAACTGGCCAAAGCTTGTTATAGGTTCTATATAGCGGGTGGAATGGGGTAGGTGGAGTAGAGTGGATGGAGTGGGTTGGGTGTGGTGGTGGGTGGTCGGGTGGGCGGGCAGGGTATGGCAGGGTAAGGTGGCATGCAGAGTATGGGTCATGGTGGGGGGGGGAGATGTGCTGGGGTGGGGGTATGGCAGGGGCTGGGATATAGCAGGGTGTGGTTTGGGAGGGGTATCTTGGGGTAGGGTATAATGGGGGTGGAGTAGGTTATGGCGGGGCGAGACAGGTTGGGGGGGGGGGGCTGGTGGAGTCGGGTCAGGTGGGGCAGAGTGTGGAAAGGACAGATTAACCTACATGTACATGATTTGTAAGGTAAGTAAGTCAGGTAAGTCAAGGAAGTCAAGTTCTGTTAAGATACATGTATGTTTAGTTAATGATTGGTAAGAAATTTGCAAGAGCCATGCGACAAAAGTGTTAGAAAATTGGTTACAAATTATGGGATTTACATCATCTAGTTAAATATGCACTCTCACCACACTTGACAGTTTAACAGTTGAATGAATATTTCTTGAACTTGCATGAATTGCAGTTTCAAATATGGGTTTGCGAACTAACGCAGGCCTTATTTATGCAGCAACCAGTTGCATGCATTGCCACACCCAAATTTTGAAACTGCAGTTCATGCAGGTTTATACAAGAGTTTGTTCAACTGTTCTTGCCACAAACTGTCAAACTATTAAACAACTTCAAGTGCTGTGAGAGCGCATCGTTAAAATAATGCACTACTTGTGACAGAAACTAGTTGTATGTTTCTGATAACAAGCCAATCATAGCAGAAATAATTTACGTTTTGTAATGGCAAGTTTATGCATTAAGTTGTGATGGCGGACATTTTGAAAGTGGCCGACCTTTTGAAAAAAATCAAATTGATACTATAAAGAATTGTTCAGTACAAAAAAATTCTTCAGCTGAGCCAAAAATGATACTTTTCAAAAATACTAAAACAAAACAATTGAACCACATTAATTGTGCAGATGCACTGCAGCCAACTGATTGCAGCCCTTACCGTTGGATAACTCACTGTCGGATTCACTGTCGCTTGATTGAGTACCTACATTGAAAAAGATAGCAAAGATATTGTTTAGTATATCAGGCCTCAAACTTTATTACCAAAAGGGTACAGCAATTTTGGTCATGTAAAGGGGCACCTCTATGATAAATATGTAAATTTCTATTGAAACTTTGTAGAGCACTACAGCAATGGTCAAAGGCATCGACGGCAATTGCCATGGGTGCCGTGGGATACTATGAGGCCTTGCTTATGTTATGAGTACTTCTTCCAGCCAAAGGAAAATAAATCAATCAATAAAAAAAAGTATACACAATTTCTGCTACAAGTTGAGGGATTACCTGAATGGTCATCATCAAATGAGATACTGTCTAGTGACCTCCCCTGCTGTGAAGGAAGTTGTCCCTTTTCAAGTGAGATGAACAGCTTTGACAACTTGGCCACTCTTAGGACTGTGGATGGGACTTGGTAGTATTCACGGTGCACTCGCAGATCATGGCCCATGAATGATGCCAGTAGATTCAGTTGGTTTTCAGAGAGTGCAAGCATTTGAGATGATGTCGCAACCTGTTTCCTAAGTTTGGTAGACCTTAGAAGATTTGGGTTTGAGGTATTGCAAAGATTAGCATACTTCCTCAGGCAATCAGTGCCTCTGATATCGTCAGCAACATCACGAAGAGCCAAAAAGTATCAGATCACTGGGAATGTATATAGGCAGAAATTCACGTTTGAAGGAATGCGCATTTTAAAATCACCTTTTCTACCTCATTAAGGTGGCCGAACTGTATGATTGTTTTATGTTACGAAAGTTTACATATAGTATTTTCACAATTTATATCAATTGTATTACAAACATACTTTAATTAATGTGTAATTCATTAATAAATCTATTTGGCACTTCGTGAAATTGCAAATATCGGAATGCTTTACTTTTTTCCCCACACAGCGAAGTTTTTGGCACTTCGTGAAAACGCGAAAATCGGAAGGCTTTATTATTTTACCCACACAGAGAAGTTTTTTGCACTTCGTGAAATTGCAAAAATCGGAAGACTTTATTATTTTACCCACATAGCGAAGTTTTTGGCACTTCGTGAAAACGCGAAAATCAGAAGGCCTTATTATTTTACCCACAAAACCAAGTATGACCTATTATTTCGCCAGTTCTTACCTGATAACAATGAATTTATTAACTGTTAAATGATAATTTAGATTATTTTGTCCTTCGACCTAATGTGGTATACTAATTTTTGGAGAAAATGTTTCATCTGTTACCAAAACCAGTGCTTCAGTGTATAAACTACTGCTTGGACGTTGGACGTAAAGCCTACAACCTTTTGATAAGGATGTTAAGTAATTTCAAACTGGAAACTTCTGTAACATTTGCAACATTTTAATCAATAATATCATAAGAATTACATAAAATGAGATGAACTACTGACAAAGGTAATATCGAAAAGTAATTAAAATTGTCAGTTCCTTCTTAATATTTGTTTTAATCTATACAAATTTTCTTCTTAGAAATTCATGTTCAAGTTCAGTTGTAATATTTATCATAAGAGTACTGCGTGACTAATAAAAATGTTGTACCGAGCTCAATATGTACATTCTGAAATACAGTTTGTGCTAATTTACATATAAAATTGCACATCAACAAATAAATCAACTGTTGAAAATTATAATTGTTCCACCAACACAAATCAGACCTCCTAGTTCATGGGCTATATGAAAGTGTTCAGTATAGTCATACATAGATACACAAATACAAGTTAATAAAAAGATCAATAATACTTATTATTTAGAATCACACTCGTTAAACAGTTCATATCACAAAACCTTTACAACACCAGTACCAAAAGCAGTTTAAATTTAATACAAAATCCAACATGGTTCAATCTACTGTCGTTGTTTGTACCTGATGATTTTAATTAATTATTTTAGCAGTTGTTAATTATTACCTATAAACATATGTTTTGTTATATGTTAATAATAATGTTTTAGAAACATTGAGTTGCCATCCATTTCTTCTCAAAACCAACTCATTTATAACTCATCATGAGTGAAAGTTAATCTGCGTTATTTTAAAATATTAACTAATTTTTAAATTAAAACATTAAATGACTTTGATCTCAATACATTTCACGAAAAATATTAAAATTAATTCATAGCTTAAGATATTTAATGATATTTATGGTTAAAATTAGAGCACCTATGACAAATAATTACAGGGGATTGCACTTCCAACTTAATAACAAACAACGTTTTGGTTAGTATTCAAATCGGCATGGTTTAAGAAACTACACCAAACATGTGCAGGACTTCAAGCAATTTTAATATAAAACATAGATCTGTTTCCTGTTTGATCATTCGCTGATGCAAACAAAAGTGATTGTTTTTTTAGTAATTTTTTTTTTAATTCATCAAATCTGTGTTTGGAGTTAAATACCCCATTAAATTCAATGTACTTGAAAAGTGCGAACCTTAAAAACATTTCAATCATAAGGTCTTAGAGAAATGTTTTGCATTAGGAACAAAACTTGGATATTCTAAAGGGAATCATGGAATGTTAAATTAAATGACGTATAACTAAAAAATAATAATAATACATAAAAATATACAGAAATGTTTACATTTTACATTTGTTTTACATTTGTTTTGCTTGTTAGTCTATTTGTCTGCTTTGTTTTACTCCCTGTCTGACTCTGATGTATTGCTTTTCACTAATCTCATAATCTCTTACTTCCAGCCAAAAACTCATAGTTCCTCTATCTATTCATGTGTTATCTTCCTTTTTGTCAGGTCCCAGTACCAGTACCTGACTTTTTATATATTTTTCTTTTGTGTTTCTTTCACACCTGACTAACTTCTGCTCACTCTTGTGTATATACATGTTTGTTGTTTGTATTCCGTCCCAGTTTGCCTTTGAGACAGAACCTGCTAATAACCATTATTTTGTAAACATTCTACAATATACCATTTTGTTGAAGGAGTAAAACACAAAGGTTTTTTCAACTTCCAAGCTATTATTAGGCATGTCACAGGAAGCAGTAATAAATCCTGAAATACCACGGCGATACGTACACACACACGCAGGATTTCAAAGAAGACTTGCCTGTATATTGTTCATTTAAAATTTCAGTGTTGTATTATGAATGGTTTTGGAGATTAAAAATGACACAAAAAATGACACAAAGTACACAAGAATCACTTTGGACTTTGGATTTCACTCATGGTGCCACGCTCATACAGTAAAGTTCCATTGCATTTTTTCAGGAAGGACCCCTGAAATTAAATATTCAAAAATCTGTAACTTTTGAACCGTTTCATCAATTTTTCTAAATCTTTTTTTAAAAAGTTTGCTATTTTTTGCCCCTTTAATCAATATGAGTTTTGTACAGAAGCAAGGAATTTGAATTTTGGGTCTAACATGCCTACTATTATTCTTTAAAAATGTGGCCTACCACATATGCCAATTTCAGCAAACCTTTAAGTAGGCATATGAGAAAGTGTTATGCTTATGGTCATACCACTTAATTAACAATTACATTGCCCTCAATGTTCTATACAACAACGTATAGGCCTGTTTACTTAGTGAGGAAGGTGCAAATAAAAATCTTGGTAGTCTGGATGAAACAATACAGGGGTTTTTCCTGTGCAGAGGCTTTGGAGGTCTTTGTACTTTCCTTCAGATATTTTTGGATTTCCGGACTGGTACAACTTCTGAGGTTGAAGGGGTTCAGTATCAGATGTGCGACGTGTTTGTCGGATGCAAATAGCAGAAAATGACACATCTAAATGAGAATATTTGAACTCTATTTGGTGGGGCTCCCTTTTACATACACGAATTTGCATGAACTTTGTCCAGTCAATGGTTTTGCCGTCTTCTGAGGTACGAACCCGGAGAATTCCCTGTCTTTGACTGAATGACTTCCAGTCACTGATGTCAGCTGAACTGACTGGTATGACTACGTATGGCCTTGGATCTTTCCTCGCCATCTTACATATGCTAACCAGCTGAGACGGAACAGATATTTCTTCTACCTGATTTATCACTCTTTCGATTGAACTGTGCATTGAATCACCCTCAGACTGGCCATGGCTAGTCTCAAAAAAATGCATTGTGACTTCCTGTACATTTCGTGAACTACATACAAAAGACAACAACATCGCCGGCAAAACTGAATTTTTGTTCTGGCCTATGCATCCATCAGAAAACAAATCGACATGCTGAACGCCTTGCTCGTCAATATTGCTAAGATACTTGTGAAGATATGAAGCGATTTCGCATGATCCACGACGAGTAAGACCCTCATGCGACACAAAACAGATCCCTTCCTTACTGGCTAATTCATATATAGTTAGATTATAACAAGCTAGACGTCGCTTGTAGAAAAGCTCAGAGCGAGATGATTTGGGCAGATATATAACTTGCTGTAAATCAAAAACCGCAGCACGGTGGCTGATATCATTTGATGCTCTCTCCTTTGATCTCGATTTTATTTCCCGAACCTTCACTTTTTCTTTGTAGTGTCTGTCAAATTCTTTCTGTAATTCTTGTTTCTTTTCTGCTGTGCTGTGAAAGTATGTCTCACATAAGCCACAGATATCTTTCTTAGGGTGATGGAACTTGAGATGTAATGACTTAAAGACACTTTTGTACAGGCCAATAGAAGCACCACTTGGATTTTCCTTTTTGTACATTTCATACATAATGCTGAAGTTCAAATCAGATGAAAGATACTGGTAGGAGCTGTTAGCTCTACAATAGTGAGATTCCATCCTCGGGAATCTGTTGATGTGTTCTTGGACTTGGTCTCTTAGAATCTGATCCTTTTCTGCAGTCTGTCTTCCTCCTCGTCTTTCGCCATCCATAACACCATACTCATTAACCTTTTGAAGAACTGTCGTTATTTGCTTATCAGAAACACCTATGGTGCTGATGAACACTTGTCTACAAACTTTTAATTTGTGATGATTTGTATCAGATTTAGGTAGGAAGTAGTTGAGGCTTCTGTTTTTTCCTGAAGATTTCCCTGATGTGTTTACAGAAACATACCTACTGATCCATTCTCGCTGATGGAGAAGGTTTGCCATGTCATAATATGCTCTTCTGATTGTTTGTCGCTCTTCAGATGAAATATCCTTGCAAAATAGACCTTTTGATGAGCAAAATGTGCACTTGCTTTCACCTATATGGTTTCTCTTTTCCTTCATATGTCTATTTGTCTTCTCTGTTCTATACTCTTTCCCGCAATTTCTCCTATCTGTAACAAGTGCATTTCTGCTCTTTCTAATTTTGGGGCTTGGGAGAGAATGAAATGGGCTCCCATCAACAGGAAAATCAGAAGGAGAAAGGTGATTTACAGACAGTGATGAAGACATCTCTGGTAGAAATGTTGGCAACTGCGGTGTTAGGCAAGCTAGCCTGTGATGAAGACATCCATCCAGTAGTAGTGTTGGTAACTGGGATGTACGGCGAGCTAGCCTGTGATGAAGACATCCATCCATCAGTAGTGTTGGCAACTGGGGTGTAAGGTAAACCAGGCTGTGATGAAGGCATCCCTCCAGCAGTAGTGTAGTTAACTGGGGCGTTAGGTGAGCTAGCCTGTGATGAAGACATCCATCCATCAGTAGTGTTGGCAACTGGGGTGTAAGGTAAATCAGGCTGAGATGAAGACATCCCTCCAGCAGTAGTGTAGTTAACTGGGGCGTTAGGCGAGCTAGCCTGTGGTGAAGACAACCATCCACCAGTAGTGTTGGCAACTGGGGTGTAAGGCAAACCAGCCTGTGATAAAGACATCCCTCCATTAGCAGTTTTGGCAACTGGGGTATAAGGCGAGCTACATGTAGCCTGTGATGAAGACATCCCTCCAGTAGTAGTTTTGGAAACTGGGGTGCAAGGCGAGGTACATGTAGCCTGTGATGAAGACATCCCTCCAGAAGTAGTGTTGGTAACTGGGGTACAAGGCGAGGTACATGTAGCCTGTGATGAAGACATCCCTCCAGAAGTAGTGTTGGTAACTGGGGTGCAAGGCGAAGTACATGTAGCCTTTGATGAAGACATCCCTCCAGTAGTGTTGGCAATGTCGGGGTAAGGTGAGCTAGCCTGTGATGAAGACATCCCTCCAGTAGTGTTGGCAATGGCAGGGTAAGGTGAGCTAGACTGTGATGAAGATGAAGCTATATCAATCAGACTTGTTACATTAAAATGAACATTGTGAGAAAGGCAATTATCACCAAGTTCAGAATGCTTGAAGCACAAAAAGCACAAACATTTAGTACATGCTGCCCATACTTCTTCATCACAAAATAAATTTTCACAGGTGGGTTGATGTACTGGGTTGATGTACTGGGTTGATGTACTGGGTTGAAGTATGTCCTCTTGTACTGCTGGTTTTATCTAAAAGTAACAAAACAAATAACAAAAAAATGTAAATTGTACTTCAGGTTTGTGTGACTTGTTATACTGAACATTGTACGTGAAGTATTTGCTTGTTGCATTGCATTTGTCTGTCATTGACTTAAATTTCCCATTAAAAATTATGCTCGATTTGGTTTTGAGTATTTCTGTGGTAGCTCACTATATTAAAACAAAAATTACGTGAATAAGACAATTCTCTCAACCACTAACCCCATTTTAAAACATCATGCCTCAAGATATACCACTATCCGTTTTTTGTCAAACAATACATTTCTATTTACACACATACAATTTCAAAACCTACCGGTACAACATTCCTTTGATCTGATAAGTCTTGATAATGGTATGTCGTCATCATCATCATCGGAAGTCTCCATTTCATCGGCATGTGACTCTTTTCTACATTTACACAAAAACATACAAAAATGGCTTGTAAAACAAATGCAGGAACGTTAATGTGTAATGATGAAGAACACACAACTACTTTGTTGTTTTGAATATTGTAGACTGGTATACCTACCAACATGTCCCATCACTACCACAGAAGTGTGGATCAAAACTTAAAATTCTTAAAACTGGGTGTTTTGATTTGTTTAATTATAAAAACATAACCTATTTTTTAAGAAAATAAGTTTTTCAAAACAATTGACTAAGTTCATTTCAAAGCTTTACCTTTGCTTTTTCCTCATTGAGTTTCGCATTCTTGATTCTCTACAAGCATACCTTCAAATAACCTTCCACATAAAGCCCACCTGGAAATGATAAACAATAGTCACAACATGTAAAGTTTCCAATAATACACAATAATACACATTTATGATTGTTTGTACTTATTTCAAAACCATACAATGAGATGGGTGAATTGACACTGCCAACGTAAGTTAATTTTACTATGGGAGTTGCTTCTATTAAGGGAGTTGTTTCCACTCACATTGGTAAACCTTTCTTTAGTAGTCATATGCACCAATATCATGAATATCCCAAAATATTAATTAGTTAATGAGATCATGCTTGAAGCCATACACTATTGGTAATGTTAGAAAAAGTGCTCATAAAAGTATGCTTACTTTCCTTGACATTATTTCACTACTTTTACTATAAAATGATAGCACCTGATCAAGACATACACACTGTTCATGTAAGTAGTGGAAGGGACATTTGGTAACATCATCAACTTTAAATCAAGTAAGTTTCATGTAAAACTGTGATCGTTTTTTGAGATTACCAATATAGCATTAAAAGTCGAAAATTCTTATTCAATTACTGTATTACTAAATGATAGCACAAGAAGACAACTATGTATTCTGACCTGCCCATGTCGGTTCAGTCAAGTTGGTTTAGGGAATGCACGGGCACAGCATATGACTATCACTTATCAGTTAACATGGAAATATTGTACAATACAGCTGCAATTTGTAGAAAAGTCTATGCATGTGGATTTAGCAGACGACAACATGGCCAACATCAAGACATATTTATTATAAGTAAGACTAATTGCGGTGACACCATGTGGAATCTCAATTCAGTAGTAATTAGTTCTGAAAAGAACTGGGGGTACAACTCGACGTTTCGATCAGTATGCTCTGATCGTCCTCCTGAGGACGATCAGAGCATACTGATCGAAACGTCGAGTTGTACCCCCAGTTCTTTTCAGAACTAATTACTACTCAATTGAGATTCCACATGGTGTCACCGCAATTAGTCTTATCATCCTCACCATGCAAAGCTACAAGTTTTACCTATATTTATTATAGTTGATAGATGTAGGCCTACACAAATTAATTGCTCAAAATCTTCCTAAAGTGATATATAATCGTCTTCAAACTTACTCGACTACATTTTGTCTCACCTAGGCTATATTTTGTCCTCTATCATATATAATTGATGGAAATCTGTGATATTTGTCATATTTAGCGAGAACAGTTTAATGGTGGCTGTATTGTTTTCCTCAAAATTTTCTAAAATATCGTTTCCAATCTTCACTGTAACACTAACAGTTACACTTTCCTTCAGTGTGTCCTCTATCATCTTTTAAACTAACGTTAAAGGAAAATCTGATGATATTTGTCATAATTTGGATTGAAAAGTGGCGGCTGTATTCTACAATGGTTTCCCATCGTTTTGGGTTTGACATTCTATCACTTAAATATGAACTCTTATTACTTTTATTAATACTCTAATCTAACGTTAATTAGTACGAATGCCTCTTCCGTTTATAGTCTCCTATTTTTTAGGACAATTACATTATTATAAAAATAGGAGACTGTGAACGGAAGAGTCATTCCGACGAACATTAGCACTAACTTAAGTTACGTTAATGTTAACTTTGTAACGTTACTGGAACCATGGAGCTATGCTCCATGCTGGAACTCACTGGAACTTGAAAGTCTCTAACTTAGCTTGACAACTTTTAATACCACTGCTTGTGTGACTGGGTGAAGTAACACGTGTAAAAATATGCAGAGGCAATGTATATTTCAAACTTGTTTATTCGTAAATGTCAAATTACAATTTGATATGAAAATCTACTATAAATTTATACAATACTTACATGACGATTGGGCTACCACTGGCGTAATGGGCCGCGCCATGTTTGCCAACATCGTATCTTCGTAACTGCATGCACCACGCGCACGCAACATTAATATCCCTGGGAACAAGGTGAATTTCTCTGTTCGTGAAGTTTTTATTTGCGTGCAATCAACGCGTTTGCGTTTTCACGAAGTGACAAAAAGATATTTGTCACTTCGTGAAAACGTACTTCGGCGGTTCTTAGAGGTTTTTGCCATTTAGTAATTAGCGTAATTAAGAAACTAATTAATTTTGAGACTTGCAACTTTGTAAATTTGTAGATGCTGATCAACCCATTCAAAATCAGCAGTAAACTCAATTTGATTTTTTCACCGTTTTTTCAAGTTTTTGTCACTTCGTGAAAACGGTGACGATATGTCCTTGACTGGAATAGTATGAACGTGCAAATAGGAATTTATTATCTGACTGGACTCCAACAACAAATCTTTTCTCAAGGAGCAAGGTGGCCCTCTCGATCACCTCTTCTGTTAAAATCACTGGAACAACACGCCCTCTCTTCCCAACAATTTCAACCAGCTGCAGGATCTTACACAAATGCATCTCGAGCTTACTCAGTACACACAAGCCATCTGGTTTTGCAGTATGCCTCTTCTCAAAATCGGTGACTCGCTTTTTTGAAACTTCTCCTTGTCTGCGACGATTAAACAAAATCAGTTGACACAGTGTTATTTCGTTGAGAGTATTCCAGGCTTCCTTAACTGAGTCCCCCTCCTTATTCCTTAGGTGTTCAACACACCTATCACCAAGCATCGTGCAGATACTTTGTCATCTCAACAATGTCACTATGAGTTGGCAGAACCACAGGGTTGTTCCTCTTCAATGCTTCCAATGTCCTGTGGGCATGGGTTGACACATACACTTCCCAACTTGACTCACAAACTTCCTTGAAGTGTTCTGCCATATTTGCAGCTGCAGTGTTACCCGATTCCAAAGCTTTGGATTTGACAATGATGGCACACATCTGCAAAGAATGCCCTAGTTTGAGAGCTAGGGATGGAACTCGAAAGGTATGGTTCTCAACATCAAATCCAGCAACCTGCTGAACACCAGAAACAACATCTTTAACCTTGTCAGGTCTGATGAAACTTTCCAGGTCAGCATTTTTCTGACTGGAGTCTTTCCTCAGCTGTATTAGAAGACGACCGAGTTCCCGTATTTTTGTTCTCAAATAATCATGTTGGTCAGGATCATGGTACACCTTCAGTAGTAACCGCTATAAGCGGGTCATTTCTGGCTACGAGAGACACTTCATCTTTCTTCAATTTATCTATGATTTCATTCAGCTGCAATGAAATACAACAAGGGGGTGGTTTCAAGAGTTGACTCTCATACGCTCTTCGGCCATGCAGTTTCCGTTTTTTGGGAAGATGGGACACCCGGTTTATCTACAACATTCCTCCTCAGGGTCTTCCGTTACAATTTGCAGTGGACATTTGTGCTTCCACAACTCTGTACGGATATAGTAACCATAGCAAAATGGACATGGACCATAGTCACTGGCAACATCATTGTTTCTACTTGGTCGATAAGCATCAATGATAGTGCCCTCTCCTTTTCGCAGGACTTCACAGTTGTGAATATGATTGCCAACATTTCGCAGTTTACACAACTGTTGCATTCTTTCCTCAGATCTCTTAGTTGATCTAAGCCCAGCAACCTCAGCTTCTTCTTTGTGTTGGGTTTCTAAGTGTCTGAGAAGCTTTGAAAATGCCTTGTAGCAAAACATGCAATAATGCTTCTTGTCCCATACACGGTTTGTACCCTCATTTGATGTGGACATTACTTCAATCTTAGACGAACACATAGATGAAGGTTCATCTGACGAAGACACCTGCTCTATCTTGTCACCTGAAGATTTATTCCTTGTCAAGCTGTCACGACCCAACAATGTTGATGATGTAACTGGACATTCGAAGTTGTCAGTTGTCTGCATTTTATGATTTCTTGGAATGTTGTTCAATCCTGGAAGTCTACTAACTTGCATGGGTATTACTTCTGAACCTTCCGAGTCTTCAACGTAGTCTTCACTTGGCTCGTACTCACTACCCAAATCAAAACTTTCATCTGAACTTGAATCAGACCCATCCATCACATTGCCAGTTACCTGGAGATTGATGTCGTTACTGGCACCACCTGTACTCTGACCTGTCAACTCCACATCTGATGAGTGTGCAGGCTCATTAGACTTTGTAAAGCCTGGGCTTCACCTGATGCTAGTCACTGTGTTTGAAGCCTCCGCATTATTTGTTGTAGCGGCACAACCAGTAGTGTGAGCTTGAACATCAGAAGGTAAAACCTCTTCACATGGCTTGATCTGAAATTGACATTATAACAAATTCCAGCAATCTAAAAACATATGTTCATCCTCAAACCCACTCAACTGTTTGGCTCTGTATCAAAGCGTACATAAACATGTGTACAAGGATAAAACTAGTCAGCACACCAGCTTTGTCATTACATTGTACATGTACAAGTCGAGGAAAATTCAAGACAATGTTTTAACACTATATGTAAAGGTAGGGGTGTTGGGGCGTTATAAAATAAATATTGACTGTTTGCACTTTGCATGGTTTAGTCAAACTATCCTCTCTCTGTGATCCCCAGTGAATCCTACTTTCTCTCGGCTTTGCCTTGGGAAAATGGGATGCAACTTTGAAATCGGAAAATTCAAAAGGGGGAAGGTTTTGTTAAACTACAACAGCTTTGCATTTTTCATTTTTTCATTTATGTATTTGCAAACTTAACACCATCTGTGTATTCAAACCATCTTTCCAAGTAGTGAAACACATGATGACCTCGCCTGGTGTTCTAGAAGGCTCCTTTCCAGGACTTCATAATTATATCTCACTACGTACCTCCCTGCAATTAACATAGTCAGAAATCAATTAACATACAAGTCATGTAGCTTGTGGTAGAGTAAAAACCCTCCTCCAATGTACATGCACTAGCTTTTTTATTATAAACTCACTGAAGCAAAGTGGCTTGAAAATAGTGAATATTTTGGTGGTTAAAAGCATGCTTTTGTTTTTCTGGTTAGCTGAATAATTTTGACAAGCACTCCTGTTCAATCTATAGACCATGTGCCCCTTGTTTACAAAAAGAGTGACGTTGTACATTCCTGAGCAACTTCTGACAGGCAGAATACTACACTGGTCTTATGAGAAATTTTACATTTTGCACCATAATTACCAAATATAGTAAAGAATTTTACAAATAACAGCTGCACAAGTTTTGACATTTGCCCCTTTTCTGCACATCACAAATTGATAAACATTGCATGGTGCAAACTCCATAAAATGCAAAGCTTTATGTTCTCCTCCATTGGTTTGTGTACAAATCATGCCTGCAGGAAGTCTGGGCTCTGAGGCTCTTCTTGTAAACATGTGACGTCACGGGTCACATCGTCTACTCATTAAAAACTCTTCTACTACTGTAGCAGACAGACTAAAACATTATACAACTCAGCAAACCACAATATTATTATTTCGAACATGAACAATTTGCAGCCTTTGGTACATATGTAGGCCGTAACGACCAAAAAGCAGTATGTATATAACTTAAATTCATCGCACCTAGGCAAATTAACGTCATTTTCTCAGTTCATAACCTCTTTCATGAAAGTTGGAAACCCAACCTCTTCTGATAGCGATAACACTTGCTGAATGCCAAGTGCCCTCAGGCGGCCACAGGGCCTTAACACAGTCACCCTCTGCGAACTAAAAAAGATAAAATAATTTTTTGTTCATTTCTAACAATTACATGTAGTTAATTATTGCATCGGGAGAAACAAAACAATTTTAATGTTGCCCGAACACCGAGGTACAGTAATGGTACACGTACATAAAATTTCTCCAAAAGCAAGAATTAATTGTTAGCAAATTGCAGTACCTGCTGCTACATTGGATTCAAACTGGCTTCTCGTCAGTGGGCAAGCTCGGTTAAGACATCTGTAGAATGCAAGTGTCATGGCTTCAAATTCTACCTACATGTACAGGTTTTTCCCCCGCTGCACGTATAGATTTTAATAAAATTACGCATGAAACTGTACCTAACTTAAGGATATCTATAAATCAACACATAGATCACAATTCTAATATTTTTCCTAGTTTTGTGCATGGGCACAAGAATTGCCATCGTACAGACCGGGAATTTGAATTATTTCGTTTTTACAATCCAGCACATGCTTGTAAACTAGATTTCAAGAAGATACTGCTGGTTTTTGCCAGCATTGCATGATCTGCGCTGCATGACACTCTGTAAGTGGGCAAACATTAGCCTTTTAGTCAAGGCCCGCGTGGCACCCAGATACTGGTGTACAAAGAGCACAAAAGGAGCATCCTTACTATCTCGCAGACCTGATCAATTATTCATTATGCAAGCATGCGGATGTATGAACCAATCACAATGAACAACACTAAAGACCCTTCTATTTTCCTACATTCTTATTGGTCAGTATAAATTGTTACTACGTGTACATGTATGTACTACGTGTATGTAACAAGGACAGACATTTTGTCAGAAAATGTCTGTCAACTTTACACGTGTGACTTAGTTCCGAATGTTATTCCCTTAATACCCCCTGCAATATCTCAGTTTTTGTTGCTTACTATCGTTAAGGGTTGGGAATGTTACTGGCACATCATTTGGTAACTTCTTTTTATTCTGTCTTCACTTTCCAGACCATTGTGTCTGTGTTTGTGTCTGTGTGCGTAACAGTTTTCAAATGACCCTGCGGGTCACAGATTAATTTTTTGGTATGAACAATCATTAAGAGTATTGAAATGTACAGGAAAAGACTTGGATAACATAGTTACTTTTGTCTCTCTCTAGCTCTCCCATGCCTCTCTTGCAAAGTTATCTTGTTGGCCCATTATTGTGGAATTGCCCATTTACATGTACTTATGTATGTACAAATATATAGCAAAACTTACTTTCATTATAATTTGGCAACGTTTTGCCCTGGTGGTGGAAGGCATCTTAACCTGTAAAATAATAAGGCAATAGGTTAACATGGGCAAAATGTGGAAGTGTCTCATTTCAAACTAAAACCCAACCATCACATGGTTTCATATCCATGATGCTGTATTTATCTGGTTTTGTGGTTGTAAAAATTATAATATCTACTTTATACATTCACTGTAAGAAATATTGGGCAAACACAGTTGATATGTTGCCCAACACTGGTCAACATATCAACAGGTTACACAATTGGTTTACCATTGCCCAATGTTGGATAATTTTTTGTCAAAATATGTGAACAGCTGTGGTAAATACTGACCAATTCTGGGAGAAATAACCTTACCCAACCCCATGTTGCCCAACATTTTTACAGTGTTGGACACATCTAATCTTGATTAACCCCTTGTAGTGAGTACTGACGACTTTAAATTCCCATACATGTATGTATACCAATTACCTCATTTGTTTTGTACTCGACTATTGGTTTAACACTTCTTTATATCATCTTTGAACTTTTTAGACATCTACCATTAATTGACTCCAAACGAATCATGCACCTGAAGAGAAGTTTCAAAGGCAGGTTGATGTTAAGGATGAAAACCAACTACAATCACCTCATGTTGACAGTTTCGTTCATAATGTTAAGTGTTTAGGTAGAAAACAATCAAGTCCCAATGGATGCCCTACAACAGCTTAGCTAGAAGATACACTGTCTTCTGTGTTTTCATGTGACTATTCAGGAATTCAAAATGTTCATTTATGACCCAGTAAATCATTGTCCCTGACATACAGTGTATCAAAACTAACTTGCAAATGGCTTATTTCTTGACTTTTCCCGACGTTTTTGATCAGTATTCATTTGGTCATTATTCCATTAAGTCACCTACACTGTACATGTGTAAGGGTCCCATCCAGGTGACCCCCTCAGACTTTGCTGGTAACATGAAAGCTTAGCCCCATCCTTCAAAATCAGGGGAAAACAATCATATGAAGACCATTCTTTTTAATATTAATTTTAGATTTTTTTTTGTAAACAATTTGTGAAATTGCTTAAAGATAGGATACAGAATTGGTAGAAGTGACAAAACAGAAATGTTCACAGATTTACACAAAACTTACACGGTATAACGTAAGTGGTGGTACATGTAGCAAGCTTTCAAATGTTTCTGCCTGGTGTGCTTTTGTTTTCGAGTAATTAGTCAAATAAGACCCCAAATGAGGTTTCCTCTCCAGAGACAAAACCTCCGGCAATTAGGTTTGAATACAAAAATGCTGAATGCAAAGGAAATAACCAAATGAGCTTAAACTTTCACAGGTTGGATTTATTATGAAGTTCTTGATTCTTCTAGAGGAACAATATAAAATATTTGAAAACGTTTTTACTTACCCCAAATGAATAAACAATGATACACTGTCTGTAGGGTCGATCAAATCAGACTGAAGCAGAACACCACTGACCCGAATCTTCTGATAATTGTGGTACTATTGAATCATAAGACGTCCACAAATCTTCACTGGCACTAGAAGCAGGCGAGTATGAATTTCGAACCACTTCTGCATGTGTTCTACACAACTGGTTGTATACCCGGGTGAGCCGGAAACCATTAATGTTTAAGGAATTTTCTAACTGTCTAAACACTCTCGCGACTAAGTATACCAGTACTAAAAACAGCAGCGGGACTGAAATGAGAATACAATACACGATCCAGTCAGTCATAACTGCAACGATCGTGAACCTGTGAATAAACAAAAAACTAGGGATTACGGTTTGTTATGAAGCAAATTTAAGGTGTGTTAGAGAGATCATCATAAAATTACAGTTTATGAAAAATCATGTATAAAATCTTTCAATGGCACCCTAAAGATTGTGTAAGAATCTTATTTTTTAGTTCAGCTTCTGATTTCAACTAGAAGTAAAGGTCAAATATATTCACACTGTGTAACTGCTTGGTTTTAACCAGTCTTTCTTTGGTAAACTCTGCTGGTTCGTTTACCCTTAGAAACAATTTTAAGGGCTTCTTAATTCTGACACCATGTTAAGAACTGTCTACAGAGAATTATACAGACACATAGGTCATAGGTCAACTGAAACTATAGTGTCCATATAGGACAAGCACAATTTACCAATATTATCATTGGCGGATCCAGGGGGTGCTAAGGGGGCTGTAGCCCCCCTAAAATCGTTTTAAAAAAAATTAAAAATTAAAAAAAAACATTTTAACCCTGCTAGGAGGGAGTGGATGTACTCCAGTTCTCAAAAAGTGGTTTTTTTTGCACTGCCCCTTTAATACTCGACCAAAAAACCAGACACCACTTGACTTTGTCACCTTTGACCCACCCTACATGTGGGAGAATGCTTGAGTTGAAGGTGTATAGGGTTACATGTGAAATCTCGCATAATGATCTGTTTGCATAGGGTCTGTGTGTGTTTTCATGCAGTGTACAAAAGTATATATAGCTTAGTGAGCGAGTGTATTGCAATACACGTGTGTATTCCAATACACTCGCTCACCAGTTTGCACACACACACACTTTGATGATTGCTGGGCCACTGGTTGGTTGTAGAACAGCTTTTATGTATCTAGTTGTGTGGATGTTATTGATGTAAGTGAGAGCTACATGCAAATGATGAAAATAATGTAAATAAAGCATCTGTTTATTAGAATAATTAGTACAGTATGTGTATTTTCTTCCCCATCGTCCACCCCCCACCCACAAACATTTTTTTTAAAAATATTATGGGCCAAATATACTTGTAAATAGTGAAACAAACATAAAAACATCATGGGCACCCTGTATTATTTTTTAGTCATTCTAGACACCGTTACTTGTGTGGGTGTATTGCAATACATCCACTTATGCGTTAGTGTAAAGTTTACTGAGTAATGCCCAGGAGGGTTAAAGGAGAGAAAAAGAGAGAGAGAGGGGGAGGGGAGGGGAGAACGCACTCCCATTCCCACAGTGTGCTTTGTTTTTCTCTCCCTTTGATTATTTCATTGTAATTTTTGTAGTACTGAAAAATAATTGTTTTTGATTCTCAGCCCCCCCCCCCTAAAAAATGTTCTGGATCCGCCCATGATTATAAAGTTGCCGAAATTCTGACTTAAAGTTCTTAAAATAGGAAATTAATATTATTTTTGTTCTGTGTAATTTCTTTGGTACTAACATTATGATGACTTCCTCAAAAAGTTGATCTCCAAAGAAAATTTCATACATGAAAGATATTCCACTCCACATTGCTTCTTCAGACCGGAAAACAGCTCGCGGAAGGATTTGGAAATGGAATTACATCAATGGAATGCACTAAGTTTTCCCACAACGTGCGAAATACTGGAATACAGCACCCCAACAGTGATCCTTGGAGAGTCTCTTGGTGTCATTTTGTTCAGAATTTCAAACCTTACAGATCTGCCAAGTTTTATGAAAATTTTACCAAAAATGGGCAAAAACACTTGAAAGCCCCCTTTATGGTGATTTTTTTTTAAATTTCTACACCACCATAATGTAGATTTTGCTGAAATTGATATTTGTAACGATTGCCAAAATTTACCGCAGTGCTTTCATAAAATATGGAGGGGGGGGGAGCAAAATGTGCCTTCCGGGCGCACGGCCAATGCATCTTGAGCTATACTTCTGTGGGGCGGGTTGTTTTTGTTTTAAAGGATGGTTTCATGGGTAATTATTGTTTACATTTAACTTAATTTACATGTATACCAACGGCACATTTCGAAAAAAATCGTAACAGTTCATACATAACAGCGGCCGTGCGCCCACGGTAGCACCTGTCTGCTGTTAGTAGCGATGTGCGTTTCTTTTTTTAAATTCATAAAACAGTCATTGATGTTATCATTATCCCACAATGCAATCGGTGTGAGAAGTGATGGTTGCTGCATGTGCTTTCGACATTGAGTGGCGCTTGAGTGTATAGCAGGACGTTTGTTGGCCTTAAACGTCGTTTTAAAGCTCACAAAAAATGACCATGAGTACACGTAAAATGCTTGGTATTTCGTCTTTGACATATTGAGAAGCCAGTGGGAGATTTTCAGATATTCTATCTTGTATTGATTGTCATTTTGGGGCTATATTTGAAGCAGGATGTGCGGAAAATCATATACGTACTGCATTCCATACATGTATTGTAACTGCCTGAGGCGCTTGTACGGACCAACCAAGTCAAAAATTTCGAAAAAGGAGTTCCATTCTAGCGCCCCAGTTACCTCATACATGTACCTGGTTAATGGGTCGTTGGGGCTAACGTTAGGCCTATCATCGTCATCAAACCAAAGATTGGTAATAATATCCTGGTGTCATGGGTTTTCGATCGGATAAGGGGAAAATTGCTCAGAATTGAAAACTAAATGGAAATTAACCAAACCCTCTGACCAACCTAGAGAGATGTAACTTCCAGTTCATAATTTGTTTATCCTCAAAGTTGCCGTCTTTGATTCTGAGAGATCATCCGTCGTTTGCAGACGTAGTGGACGCACAAAACGGGAGCACCGTCATGTTTTCGATCCTTTCATTGAACACTTTTCGTCATTATATGGCGTGCAAAATGCCTCAAAATTGTTCAGATTTCAAAGAGTCGCTGCTGCTCGTGAGGCAACTAAAAGGTTCTGAATAAAAAATAAAATTCTA
>CM055816.1:54632258-54701571 GCA_029582265.1 Zoroaster sp. YZ-2022 | reverse complement strand
CTACAACCGACAGCCTACCCAACAACAAAACTACCCGATCAACTCCACCATCATCCACAGCCAGGAAAACCACCCCACAACAAACCACCCCACAACAACAACTTGACAAGACATCGGCGCAATGGTGGCCAAATTAATCGGATTCCAGCAGTGATGAGGAAGGTGACACCACGCCATACCCACCCCACCCCCCAGTGAGCAGAAAACCTCGGCAATTCCAGATAAGTTTTTCTCATGGAGAGTAGTATGGTAGAAAATGGGTCTAGTGCACTACCCCTCCGAGAAGGGAGCGTACCAGTTGCTGACTGGTTGGAGCCACTAAAGGGGAGTACGCTGGTTGGTCAAAAATCGATGACGTCACTTAAAAAAGGTGACGTCATATAAATAAAAAAGTGTACTAAAAAAAGTGAAATATTAAAAAAAGATTATCTCGGAGTATAATAAAGATGACGACAAAATCTGAAATTGAGAAAAACCAAATCAAAATAATTATTCCTTGCAGTTGGCTTTTAATTGGTAAAACAGACAAGTGTTGCATCGCTAGCGCGTGTGGGGGAAGATTTTGCGCGCCACATCGCCGCCGTATTAAGGAAGGTAAACGTATACCTGTTGCGTGTTTAGGATGTGAAAAAGGAACAAAAATGTTATCAGCTTATTGCACACGGTGTGCAAGTGGATTAAAACAAAAATTAGTAGCGAATACTCGTTATAATTATTTGAAGCGCTTTGAAGGAAAAGCTAGACGAAAATATAATTTAGTGATGAAAGAGTTGTTAGAAAGAAATTTCTTTATAGATTATATTTTGTAAAAAACATACTTAAAAAAGTGACATTTTGTTTAAAAAATGTAAGTTAAAAATCATACTTAAAGGTCCTAGGAAGAGTCAAATTGTGCTTATTTATTTTCTTTTGTTATTTTATCAATTGATATGAATAAAAAACGATTTTACGTTTAATTTATGTCTGGATTGGGCTAATTATTTTAATTTGATTTTACAAAAATTTCCTCATCTAATTTCAATGCTGCCCAACGCGCGGTGGCGCTGTTCGTGACGTAGACCTAGAGCAATAAACCATGAATAAACTAAGCTCCAATGTTAGGCACCAATGTTACATTGTGTTTAGTTGCTCCATGGTTAAACCGTGGGATTATAAAAAGGGTCATAAACCGTGCGCAACGTACACATGTACAGTGTATGTGCACACGACTTGCAAGTTGCATAGTAAACATGACCGTATAGCACCGATAAATCTGTACTGTAGGCTCTACCGTAAAACGAAGCGCAAGGCCCCGTCGAATCAATGGCATGGATACACACATGGCCAGGAGTCATTACAGAATTGTGTGTTGTCGTTATGACCGTTTCAAAACATAATTCTGCACTCGATGATTTTGAAACAAGATCCAAAATCACACACATAATTAACATTGTCAAAGAATTGTACAACGACATCTTCAGTGACTTCACAATGAAACGACATTTTTAGCGTTAATGTGGTGCGAAGTGTAACAATCGACCTCTAACGTTAGTAATAAGCCTATTGCTTGTGGGTGCACATACATACTGTAAGTTACACGGAAAACAAAGCAACTTACCCTGAGACTTCTCGCTCAAGAAAGCTACTCTTTTCTTTTCTGGACGTTTTGGCCTTCTGACTTAAGGGAAATATTGTTGGTACTGCATCAGGGCGCAGCATGGCTTTAAACCATGCCAAACTGGCTCTGGAGCCCCTGGTCAAAGTATGTTGGCTCAAAGTGAGCGCTACATATCATAGAGTGCTCCGTTGGTCCTGACCATTTCGCCCTGGTCAGCTTCACACTCGCCGTCCAAATTCGCCTGTATTTAGGGTCTGGTGGAAATCGGTGAAGGCTGACACCTTCCTTGTGGTGTTAAGCTACACCCAGCAACAACACACCTACAAGGCATTTCCCAAAAATGTGGGATATCTACTAAATTTAGCTGAAAAGAAGATCTAATATGACACATCAACTTCAGTGGTTTTGAGTACGACTTGACTGAAACTTCATCGCAGGCAGTGCTGGACCTTCCCAGGTCTACGTCACGGATTTGCGGATTATAATATGATAATTAGGGAGGTAGGGGAGGAGCGTGGCGCCCCTCAATTTCAGAATTTATTTTTTAATGGTGCAAAGGGCGGGGATAAAATAGACAAATGACAAATATATGTTCCAATAGGTATACTTTATTGTAAGTTAAAAATCATACTTAAAAAAGTGACATTTAAAAACTGAAATATTAAAAAATTATTATCTAGTACTATAATAAATGGAGATGAATGAAGAAAGAAGAAGAAGAAAATATTTATCAAAATGGACAAAACCAGAATTGAAAGAGTTTTCGCGCAGACCAGAGCACTTTGGTCAAATTCATTTTGCGATAAGGAGGAGGGGTAAAATTACTAAACGCGCATATTATGAAGGTATAAAAGATTATATACGGCGGAATAGACCAACGCCGTTGTCTCAATTAAACTTGGTTCAACTTAGAGAGCGTATAGATGCTGAAAATATACCACTACCAGTACGCGGTGCGGGTAGAAGAAACAGGTTGTTAAAAAAGATTTAGTAGGTGCTTATAAAAGGTTTCACGGTCGAGAAGAAGAATTAAAATTTAAACCTCCGAGGGAGGGTGGAAGATATTTACGCGAGCAAAGGATGGTTGTTCCGCTAAATCATAGTAAAGAAAAAGATTTACTATTATTTTGGGCGGCGGTAAAACCAAAGATAAGAGCCAAGTTGGCTTTAGACTTGCAAGAATTTACATCGTACAAGTTTATGATATATATACGTATTAAATTACTAAAAGAAAATATACAAGGTGATATAGATTCTACAGAACCAATATTTCTAATAATAGACAAATTGTATTATTTAATTTAGATAACATTGAAAATATATTTAATACCGTTTTTTCACAAATTCAAGCTTCTTTAGAAAAATGGACGTCTAACGGTTCTGGATGGGAGGTAGATCGTATCGTAGAAATGAATATTACTACCGCGAGATATCGGCCGTTAATAGGCGGTTCTTATTTAGAGCTATGTGATTATATAAAAAATAAAAAGGCATGCATTAACGTAAAAAACAACGATGATAATTGTTTACGATGGGCGCTTCGAAGCGCTCTTTTTCTCATTAAACAAAACCCTGAAAGAACGAGTAAGTACCCAATAGAGGATGGTTTAAACTTTAGTAATATAGATGCTCCAACTCCGCTTAATCAAATTAAGCGAGTAGAGAAACAAAATGATTTAGCTATAAACGTTTTTGGTTGTGAAAACAATACAGTACTAGTTTATCAACTCAGCGATCAACTAAAAACTATAGATCGTATAAATTTATTATTAATACACAAAGAAGAAAAAGGAGGAACTAGATCTCACTACGTTTGGATTAAAGATATAAATAAATTACTTTACGATCAAACTAAAAGCGGTAGCCGTAAACATTTTTGTTTGAGATGTTTACAATTTTTTTTAACAGAAACGAATCTTGAAAATCACGAAGCAATGTGTAAGGGAATAAACGACAGACCAACAAAGATCGTGATGCCAGAAAAAGGTAAAAACGATACGTTAAAATTTATAAATTTTCATAAAAAGATGAAAGTTCCATTTGTTATATACGCAGACTTTGAATGTATTATTAAAAAGATTAACGATGTAAATGATACTAATACTACAAAACTACAAGAACACATCGTTTGTGGTTATTCGTACATAGTTGTAAAATGTGACGGTAAAACTAGTTCTCCAGTCGTTTATAGAGGAGAAGATGCGGCTAAACATTTTTTAACTGAATTAGAAGAAGAAGAAAACATTAACGAGACATTTAAAAACCCGATTAAAATAATAATGTCTAAAGAAGATGAATTAAATTTTAAAAACGCTAAACATTGTTGGATATGTGAAACAATTTTTTGTAAAGAATGTGACTTTGAATATATTAAAAAAGTACGCGATCATTGTCACATTAGTGGTAAATATCGAGGCGCTGCTCACAATTGTTGCAATTTAAAACTAAGTTTAAAACCAAAGAAAACAGTTATTCCGGTACTATTTCATAATTTGCGAGGCTACGACTCTCATCTTATTATGCAGGCTGCTAGTCAAACAACTGGAAATTTAACGTGTATTGCAAACAATATAGAAAAATACATTTCTTTTTCAATCGGTCAACTACGATTTATAGACAGCGCTCAATTTTTAATAGCTTCGTTGGACAAACTCGTAAAATCCAATGTTTCTTTTTCGATTACTAGCAAGTTTGAATCCAATTTAGAAAAATTTAATCTTTTAAAAAGCAAGGGTAGGCCTATTTATTGTTACGAATACATGGATAGTTTTGAGCGATTTAAAGAAACTTGCCTTCCTCCGATAGAATCTTTTTATAGTAGTTTAAATAATCAACACATTACTAAAGAAGAATATGCACATGCGAACAAGGTTTATAAAACATTTAATTGTAAAAATTTAGGAGATTATCACGATTTATATGTACGTACCGATACGTTGTTATTAGCGGATGTATTTGAAAATTTTCGTACAACTTGTATAAAACAATATGATTTAGATCCGGCTAATTATTAGGAGACAAACCCGCCCCAAACGCTGTAAAATTAGTACCCAATTTATATGATAAACGTAATTACGTACTTCATTATCGTATTTAGAATTATATTTACAACTCGGTATGAAATTAACTAGAATTAATCGCGTATTAGAATTCGATGAGTCGTGTTGGATGAAATCATACATTGATAAAAACACCCAACTTAGAAAAGACGCAACAAGTGATTTTGAAAAAGATTTATACAAACTTATGAACAATTCAGTTTTTGGTAAAACGATGGAGAATGTACGAAAACGCGTTAATGTGAATTTAAAACGAACAAACGAAGAAAAAGCGGAAATCAAATTCGTAAACTTGTTGCAAGACCAAATTTTGCCGAGGCAAGAATTTTTGATAATGATTTAGTAGCGATTCACATGCACAAGACGAAACTTTTACTTAACCGTCCAGTTTACGTAGGAATGGCTATTTTAGAACTATCAAAACATTTAATGTATAATTTTTATTACAATGATTTAAAGAAAAAATATGGTAACAAATGTGAGTTACTGTATACGGATACTGATAGTTTGTTACTTAAGATTCAAACTGAAGATGTATACAAAGATTTATTTAAAGACAAAAATGAATATGATTTTAGTAATTATAACAAAGATCATTTTCTATTTTCTGAAGAAAATAAAAAAGTGATTGGTAAAATGAAAGACGAGACTGCGGGGACTTTAATCTCCGAAATTGTATGTTTAAGACCAAAAATGTATTCAATACTTTTATCAAATTCTAAATCAATAAGAAAAGCTAAAGGTGTTAAAAAACAAGTTATTGAACAACAAATTAAACACTTGCAATATAAACAAGTTTTATCTCAAAATAATACGCTTCATCATTCTATGAATTTTATTACACATGAAAACCATAGACATGAAAACCATATATTCAACTCGAGTTAATAAAATATCGCTATCTCCTTTAGACACAAAGAGATATATACTAGAAAACAGAATAGATACTTTAGCTTGCGGTGATTATAAAATTAAAATGATTTTAGTGATGAAAGAGTTGTTAAAAACAATCAAAGTTATCAATGTTTAATTTTCTGTATCTCTAGGAATAATTTGTAATTCTTCTTTTACAAAACTACGAGCAGGACCCGCATCTAAATAATACAATCTAACTTGATTAGCAGCTTTCATCGTTTTAGATATTCTATAAATTTGTATACTCCATATAGGATCAGTCGCACGACGTCTCGTATATTTTTCAGCTTCACCGGGTGCGTATAAATATCGAACGAAACTAGAGTTTGCAATTCTTTTTTCGTTTTTAATTTTAATGCCCGGCGCAAGCGCCGGGGAGGCTGGATTTTGTTCAACACTACGTAATTTAATTGCGTTTTTTTGTTTTAAATTTATAAGACGTGTTGTTTAATTATTTAATGCTTTTACAACCGCTGGTAATCTTTTAACCCATACTCGAGATCTTTTATCAGTTGCTATTTCTTGAGCGTATTGATGAGAAAATAATCTCTCAGCTAACGTTCTATTAAATCGCTCTACTATACCTCGAGCTCTATGATTACCCACTTCACCTCTTTGAATGTTTACATTATGTTTACTCATTAATACATTAACACTAGACATAAATTCTTTTCCAGGATCGACTTTTATAATTTTAGGCCAAGTTAGCTGTGAACGTTTATAAATTTTCTGAAATGCATTACCGACTTGAATAACTGTTTTATCGGTTAACGGTTCTGCTTCTTTATATCTACTAGCTTCATCCACAACAGTTAACGCGTACTTATACGTCTTTTTAGCTATTATATCATGCGGAAGAAATAATAAATCTGCTTGATGAACTTGATTTGGTGCTTGTAAATTACTATTTGAACTAGTTGGTCTTGGAATATATTTAGGATAGGGTAAATAAATTTGCCATAGCGCTTGCTTTTTTATCCATTGTTTAACTACTTTTTTATTTACTTTTGTTTCTTTAGCTAATTTATTAATTGCATCTAAACCTTTGTAATATCCTCGTGGACTATAATATGCATTACTAAGCACAAGTTTTACTCGTTTATCCATTTAACATTTATAAATATTTATTTATTCAGTATAATTTTTAGGCATAAGAGATGATGGTAAAATGCCTTGTTTAATTAACCACATTTGCGTCATTGAAGATAATCCAAGCGTTGCGGTTAATTTTAATCCATCTTTTATATCTAATCTATTTAAATTAGCTGGTTCTACGCTTAATGTTTTTTTAGCTAACATACTGTATAAAACAGTAAAAAGTGTTAAAACACTGCTATGATAAGCTGTATCGGCGATTGTTTTTGTATCCATCTTATATTATACTTGTTATTATAATAATTTAAAAAAAAAATATTCCATTTCAATAACTACGTACTCTTTCGCAAGCGATTTCGCTTGCGGTGGTGGCAGCGACTCTACCAAAGCTGTAGAGTCAACAGTCTTACTAGCTGAGTTGTTAACAACTTCTAATGATTCTGGCTTTGACCTAAGCAAAAACAATATTGTAAGACCTAATCCTAAGCCAATAGCAATATAAAAATAATAGTTGTTGTTGTTATCATTTGTTTCACTCGTTGTTGGTGTTGTTTTAACATTTGCTGGTTCAGAAAGTGGCTTGCTTCGCTGTTTTTTAGTGAGAGCAAGTTTTTTTTCTTTATTTAGTTTAGCGAGTTTTTTACCAGCCGCGACTCTGTTTGGGTTTTTTTCTTTTTTAATCGGTGTTTTCGTTACTGTTAGTAACGGTTGACTCACAGACTGTGTCGCTTGCGGTAGTGCGCTCGATGTATTCTCTAGGTTGTTGTTTGTTTCCATCGCTTTTATTATCTAAACAAGATTCTTCTTTTCTTTTTAAATGGTTTGCTGTAATTAAAACTAAAGAGAATGGACCTAACATAGGCCCATACTTATAATATAAATCACACGTTACTACTGAAAGCATTTCAGAAACAAATGGATCTTTTTCTAAATCTGAAATTAATTTACCTTCATTATCAATTTGAAATTTATAACCGTATAAATCAATACTATCTAAGCTTGTTGATAATAATTTAGCGTAAAATGTTATAAACGTGCCACCTAAAGACTGTATTATATCACGACCTAATTTAGCTTCATATTGCATGCACAGTAAGTTTTGCTCTTCTGTAGATAAAGTTTCAATATCACTAACGCTATACTCTTTTTTTAAATATTTTTTTGAATCTCCTCCTACTACAACTTTTAAGAGTTTTTCTTTATTTAATTTTTGTTTTAACGCAACATCATTCGTTTCACCGGCGCAGTCTGCGAGTAATGGTGAGCTTAACATTTGTGGTTTTTCATTCAAAATTTTAGCAACTTGTTCCATTTCATCAACTTGTTCCATTTATTAAACGTTTATAAAATAATTAGTTACTTTAATAAAAAAATAGAGAAACCAACAGTTAATACGAGATAAATTATTAATATTAGCAAGTAAATTAAGATTATTTATTAGATCTTTTACTTGTTTTTTATCTATACTCGCTATTAAATTTTGTACTTGCTTTGTATTTTCATTTAAAACTAAAACTAATTCATTTCTTTTGTCTTCAGTATTAACTAGTAAATTAAGATCATTTATTGTTTCTTTTACTTGCTCAATATTTGTACTCGTAAATAAATATTCTAATGTTATTGTATTCATGTTTATAAGACTATTTTATAATATTTTAAAAGAAAACCAGTAAGCAATTGAGTAATTACCCAAGTAACCTAGTAAGTACTTGAGCAATTACCCTCCATTACCCTCAAGTTGTTGAACAATTACCCAAGTAACCTAGTAAGCAATTGAGTAATTACCCAAGTAACCTAGTAAGCAATTGAGTAATTACCCAAGTAACCTAGTCTATAATATCATAACTGGTAGGTTGATCCGTTTTTAAAATCAATTTGCGATGTTTAACTCGTTTAAATTGCCCATGAATTTGTGTTCTCAACTCTTTTGTTGGTATTACATCGTTTTCTCGTAAACAATCTTCGAATGAATCTCTATCTTTACAATAAAATAAACATACCCACTTGAGTTGCTCTCTAAAATCCTTCAATACGCTATTATATTTTTGAGATAAAATCCAACAAGAATGTCTAATATGTCTTCCTGAAAAAGCTAACCGCACCAACTCGTGCTGTCGCTGGTTTTTTGAAAAAGTTTTATATTTTAATTCTTTATTTGCGCTACAATCGTCTATGATAAACAACGTTTCATCTCCTTTAAACGTATTGCTATAAATTTGTATCGCATCTTTTAACGAAATATTTTCTAAATCATTAAAGTACACTCGCTCGTCATTATAAAACCAGCTTCTTTTTTTATAAGTATCATTGTCGGCGATTGTTGGACATAAAATCACTATATACTCGAAATGTTTAAAATATTATTGTTCTAATAAATTTAAAATGTATTCTGTTTTTCCACAGCCTGTTTGACCACAAATTAACGCAACGTGTGGATCTTTTAACAACATTCCTTTTTAATACTAATATTAAAATTAAAAATCTACAGTTTCAAAACGTGAGTTTCTTATAATGAGTTGCGCATCCATAATAATAAAAGTATACATGGTTAGAGCACCCGCAGTTTCTGCTTCTTTTTCCATTAAAATAGTAATTCCTTCGGATAAGTTTTGTACTCGTCTTCCACTTCCGTGTATTTTATTGTCGGTACTCGTTCTCATATCTAAAAATAAACCGTATCGGTTTAACAAATAATCAGCTTGGTTAACATTAGATAAATTTAAAGCTTTAACAACTTGTATAGCGTGTTGTTGATTAGAATCACCGAAATATTTTGATATTTCTTCCCAATGTTGATAAGGTGCCATTCCGTGCGCGTATAACTGGTTTGGAATACCCTCGATCGTAATAGACACCTTCTTTATTTTTGGATTATAACATTTATTGCTTTCTTTTACGCTAGGTTCTTTGAATAAAAACAATATTCCTTTCATACTTTTTGCAGGATTATTTAAATTTATATTCCATGTCGTATCGCGTTTGTTTAATTGCTTCATTGATTGTCTTAGTATGCGATCAAACAATATACTTTTTACTAATTACTACTTTTTACAATATACTAATTACTACTCAATTGAGATTCCACATGGTGTCACCGCAATTAGTCTTACTTAATATACTTATCCGATTATTATATTGATTTCTAATTGTTCGAGCGAGTTCTGGCATATGAACGACTTCATATTCTAAAGATAAATTACTTATGTTATAAGTTGCATTTGCATCACTACTTTTAATAACCTTAGAACAGCTATTAAACGTAAGTTCATAAATCAATCGATCGCCGATTCCTGATTGATAGTAAGGTTGATGATCAGTCAACAATTCAAAATCAAGTGGAATGTGATATCTATTTTTATATGCATCTGCGATAGCTTTATCTTTTCCTTCATTTGCATTAATATCTTTATCGCTAGCGTCTATTCTTATTTTAGTCACGGTTTCATTTTCGATTCCTTGATACGCTAAATTATCACGTTGTTGCGTTGTTAACCATTCATCTTTATAACAATTGAATACATCTGTATCATCTGAAACAAATATTGTTCTTCCTTCCATTTTAACCTCAATCTTATTTACGATAGCTCTACCAATATTTTGTACCAACGTTCTCGTATCATCATTCGCAACAAGATCAATATTGAAAGCTAATCTAACTGTATTTGGAACGATAACGTCATTCATTCCTAAATTTGGAAATTTAATTGCTAATATTTCTTTTTCGGCAATTGTACTTGGATTATGTGTAATAACAACTTTTTGACGTAATCCTTTTATACCTCTCGGTTCTCTTATTCTTCTATATGGATCAAGCACATCTCCGTATGTATTAGCCATAGTTTTATAGTTTTAAAAGATAATAATTTTTATAAAAATTAATAAATAAAATGGTATCTATAGCTATGATGATTGGAGGTGCAGTCGTAAACGCATTAGCGTTTACTGGATCAAATTTTTTATTTAGTAATTTACGTGGCAACGATGCTCAACAAGAGCGTAAACGACACGATTTAGCGTTAGAACACCTTTCAAAAGCTAGAGATGAATTTAGTAAAAAACGTTTAAAATATCTAGATTATTTAAATGAAAAAATACAAAAAGAATCGGGTGCTGTAAGAACGTTTAATAATATTGATGATGCGATGAATGAATATTCACAAGTTACGAATGAACGAATAAATTTACCGATAGATTTATACGACGAACCTCAACTATCCGACTACTACGTTCCTAGCGAAGATAAAAAAACGCGTGAACTTTTATTTATTATAATTGGCATGAGTCTAGTAGGTTACGCAAGCTATAAATTATTAAATAAAGATAAAAAGTAATTATAAAATGGCAGAAGGAGGGCGAGATTTAATGGAGGCGGATCCTTTATTACAAAATCTTGATGACGATGAAGATGAAAATATAAATGTAGATAATATGTTTAGTGGTGATGGGGAAGAATTTGACAAAAGTGAAAAAGCTTATAAAGAGGTGTTTACCGATGATGAAGATGGAACTGAAATTGATCATTATAAAAATAAAGAAGATGCTGTTGATGCATTTTACAAACAATGGAAAAAACCAAACGTTAAAAAAAACTATGATCAATTTAGTTTCAGATATAAAGTACTTTGGTTTTTTAAAGAAGATGGTGAACAAATACGGTTAAGTAACCTAAAGGAAGTAGGAACATTTTTAACAGAATCTTCTTTAAAAAAAACATGGTAAAGATCTTTTTTACGAACTTTATGGTTTACCAAAACCAGAAATAACACCAGAGGTACAAGAAAAAGCGGGTGAAGTTTTAAAAGAGTTAGAATCACGGCCACCATCACCGAAGGTCGTAGTCGATAAAACACCTCTTCGTAGAAATATACCGCATGAGTTACCAACACCACCTCCACCACCTCCACTGCAAGATGATGAAGAAGATGAAGATGAAGAAGAAGAAGAAGAAGAAGAAGAAGAAGAAGATTACTATTACGCCAATGATAACATTGAAATGATTGATTTACAAGTAAAAAAATCGATATATAAGGTTGAAGAATTTCTTGATTATCTCGCGCGAGATAATGAATCAACTCGAGAGGAAAAAAATATATACCGTGAATTAAAGGGTTACGTTGCTCTTATGAAAACAACGCAAGGAGATAAATTAAAATTTGAAGCTAATTTAAACGCGCGTAAAAAAGAATTAACTGATATTAGAAATATAATCGCCAACAACGATATAGGAGATGAAAATGCAACAGATCAACTTGTTCAACGAGAACAATAATTATTAGATGAAATTGATGTGTTTAAAAAAGAAATTGCCAAGTATGATAAAAAGAGTAATAGTCAACTCAATATAATAAAAGATACGTTATATAGAATACAAAATATAGACAAAACGTTGGGGGATAAAATTAAAACTTTATTTAGAGAACAAGGCGTAACGATCGTTAGTATATTGACGGCTTTTAGTATGGTCATCGCTTTTATAGTCGAATTAATCGGTAATGCCGCAAGTTCAGTTATACCAAGACCTAAACCTGCACCACCAACTCCAAAACCACCAACTCCAAAACCCACTCCACCAGATAGTGGTGGTGTAAAAGAGTGGATACAAAAAACATTAAAAAATTTAGCAAATGTATTATCTAAACTAGGTGCAAAAGCTTTAGCCGCTTTACCGGCTATTATAGGTACGGTTGTAAGTTGGTTATTTAAAACAGCCTCTAACATCATTGCGTGGACGGCGGAACATTTATGGCTAGCGCTAAGTGGAGTTGGAGTTTTAGTTTTAGCTTATACGCAGAAAATGTTAAAATAACAATTCGTAAATCATAACACCTACACCGGTTAAAATCGCAAAACCAAGTATTAAAGAATTTTTTTCTTCTTGATGACTAGCATCGCCAAAAACAACATCTTCTTTTATTTCACTAACGCTGTCTTCTTGATCAGTTGGTGGTGAGTCGAGTGGGTGTGCTATTGTAAAAGTATCATTATTAGATTCTTCTACGTGATTCTCCTCAAAGTTAGTATCATTGCGAGCAATTAATGGAGTTGGTGGCGAAGAATCTAAAATAGGAGGAGGAGGAGGAACAGGTGTTGAGTTTAGATCTAAATTTGAACCTAGAGATAAATCACTCGTTGCAATTAATAAATTATTGTTGTATCCAGCGTACGTCCCTATTCGTAAATTCATATCACTCGGCATCATGTATAAATTTTCTCCGATAGCAAAATTTAATTGTGAACGAGCATATTGTAAAACATCTTGATAGCGTTGAATAGAAGATTGTAAATCAACCGGAGAATCAATCTCTGCATTTACTATATTTATAAATTCACGCTGCGCGTCTAAACCAGTACCACCAGCTAAAAAAGAACTTTTTGCTTGCGCTTGAGCTCCTAAAATCGCATAAACGTACGTTCTTATAGAATCGTTAATTTGTTCCGTACCGATATCCGTAAAACCACGAGTTAATTTAGACCCAAGTATGTATTTAACCGAACCTCGTTCAGCTTCTAAAGATTGTTCTATATAATCGATTCTAATGTAATCTATGTAAGGCTTAAACCTTTGAGGCGGGTCTTGTTCTATATCTTGTCTAAATCTCATGATGTTTATTTCTCGTTTATACTCGCCGTTAATAAAACGAGTATCTACATAATTTTTACCCGGTACGGCTTTATATACACCGTTTTTTATATATTCGTAAGCCGTACCTAAACCTTCAGAGTTTAAATCTAGTTGTTGCCTCCATGCTGTATCTGGTGATGCGTGAAATTGTCTACATAGATTATTATACGCGTTAATGTCTATATTATTTCCAAACGCGCTCCAAATTGGATTTGAAGGTTCAGGAATACTCATTTCTTTGAGTAGTCGTCTAATTTGATAATAGGCGTGAAACCTAAAAAAACTACGAATCATCGAGTTTAAATGATTTAAATGTAGATAACCTACCCCGCAACCCGTAGTGCTACACCATGTTGCAAAATTTATTTGATTTTGATAAAACGGTTTAGGAACATATCTCCATCGACGTACATCTAAATTACTATAAACACGTGGTAACCTGTAATTTTGAAAAGGATTACTCAGTTGTACGTTAAAAAACTCGTTTTCGTTAACGTATATTTTTATACTTGTTAAATCGCTAGCATTAAAATTAAGAGGTGCTGTAAAATTTCCAGATGTTGAATATCGTTTTGATAAATTACTCTTGAATGCTAATGGAAACGTCATTTTATAATATTATATTATAAACTTTTACAATAAAATGTATCATACCGTTGAATTAGAAATTGAAAAAAATGGTGGACAAGTTTAATTAACCTACCCTATCAATAACAGAGGAGACAATCTCACAATAGCATTACTTAGCATAAATATTTGGGTAGGATATTACAACGTGCGTAAAAAAGAAAAAATTATCGTTCAACGCTGTTAGATGATGTTACAAAATTTATCGAACCGGGGCTTTACAATATTTATGAAATTATAGATATTATATCAAAAAACGAGTCTTGGATAACGTTTACGATCAATCATGAGATAGGTACTTACACGTTAAAGTTAAACGATGAAAACAAGTCAGTAAAATTTTCAGCTGGTTTAGCTAATTTACTAGGACTTCATAATGAATTTTTAACCGTAGGAGAATATAGTAAAAAAATCGATATAAACCCTTTTAAAAGTTTAAACATTCATTGCGACCAAGTTTCTACAACTAATAATTATTTTAATGGACAGCCTAGCACCCTTTTAAGCGTTTTTCCTATGCAAGGTAAATCATTCGGAGATAGTATGTGGAAGGAATATAAAAATCCATCATTTAAAAAATTAAGACCCGATATTTTAAGCGAATTAAGTTTTCAAATTAAAGATTCAAAGGGTAGAGATATAAATAACCACGGTTTTCCCGCTATTTTAAATCTAAAAATAATATAAATATGGCAAGTATTTACGGACCTAAACGTACAACTCCACCTTTATCTCAAGAACTAAACGGTGTTAGTGGTGTAGCCTCGATACGAACATCACCTAGTGAAATTTACGAACATCACGGATATCTAAACAGAGATGAAATTTTACAAAATAGAGTTTTAATTGAAAAATTTAATGTTATACTCGGATGGCACGCTCATTTTAAACAACCCTTATTTATGTTTAACATTTCACCCACATACTGTAGTATTTTTACGCAATTTATAAAAACTGATAGTTTTGTTACACATTCAGCAACGCGTGATTATGCAGCTAACGTACATCATATTCCTTCTCCTGAACGAAATGAGAAATTTCATTTTATTGATAATGAAACGCAACATTTAAAGTATGAAATGTGTTTTAAAATAAAAAGTGTACAAAAAGTTTTTGCAGAGGCAAGTTTTTTTGGCGCATTAAATTCTAAAATCTGTTTTAATATAAAAATTAAAAGTTTACCGTTAAATTAAAAATTATATTTTAATTGTATACTATAATAAATATGGCGAGTATTTACGGACCTAAACGTACAACTCCAACTTTGTTAAGTAGCACCGATATTACTAGAGACGATGAAATTTCATCCGTCGTGCCAAACAATCCAAACATTATAGTTGAAAAAACTAGATATATCCTAAATATTAGGTATTCAAAAATATTATATAGATATGAAAATATTTTTTCAGTTGGTTGGAATATTAAAAAAGAAATATATTTTTCGGTTAATGTACCTATTAATTATTGTACAACTTATGTTAAAACAACTACTAATAATAGTTCTCAATCACAAGTTACAAAAGTTGCAATTAATCCGAGAATAAATCCACCATTTATTGTAATCGAAAATGTTACTCTATTAAGGTTCAATAATAACCCAAAGCTTTTAGAATGTGGAATTTGCTTTGAACATAACAGGTTTAAATTTTTTGTACAATGTGTTTTTCTCGGCGATTTAGTTACTGGAATCTGTTATGATATAAAAGTTAGTAAATTTACATTAATTTAAATAGTTTACTATTAATAGAAAACAATGAGCACGCCTATAGAATCAACAAATGTACTTTATCCAAATTTAACGGCAATTAATGATGATTACAAAAAATCGATAACATTCAAAAAGAACTTTTAAAAGAGAGATACGAGCGTGAAGCCACCTATAAAAAATATAATAAAATTATTAACGCTTGTAGTATTGTAGAAACTATCGCTGAAATAGGGTGTATGGGAGCAGGAGCTATTGGAATCGCTAGTATCGCCAGCGTTGTATCAGCGCCCGTAGGATTTGTTTTAGAAGGTTTAGCTTTAGGGTTGGGTGGTGCAGCAATTGCTCTCAGAGTTATCAAATATAAATTATCTAAAAAAGCTAAAAAACATAATGAAATTAGAGTTTTAGCCGAAAGTAAACTAAACACCATCAACAGTCATGTTTCAAAAGCCATCGAAGACAATGTTATAAGTCAAGAAGAATTTGATTTAATCGTTAAAGAACAAAGAAAGTACTCTGCGATGAGAGAAGTTATTCGTAATAACTCTAATAAAGATACATTACAGCCTGAGCTAGATAAAACAAAACAAGTTGATGTAAATGTAGAAAAAAAAATTCTTATAGAAAAAATAAACTTTAATGTAAATAAATCTTATTATACTCCTTCACAAGTAAAAGATAGGCCTCCACCGTATAATTCAAATTATTAATCATCTTCTTCTTTATCACTTTCTAAAAAGCTTTCATCTTTTATATATGCAGAAAACATACCCAAATTTCCTACTGATGCAACAAGCTTTAACGGCTCATTTTCAACGTGAGGAGCGTAAAATTGGATTTGTTTGTTTAATAGCGTCAGTTTTAATAAAATGCTAAATAATTCTGTAACAAAAGTAGCTGAATAAGTTGGTAGTTGTTGTTGTTTTTTATTAAAATCTCCCAATTGTAAAATTACGCTATAAAGACTTTCATTTTCGCTATAAAAACTAATGCAATCTAAATCGTACATGTCAATATTAATTGTTTTATTAACCTGCAATATTTTTTTTAGTTTAAAAAAATCGCTACTTTCTACAACACGAGGATGTTTATAAACATCATCGTCTGGTAAACTAATTGTTCTTGTACTAAACACTGGATTAATAATTACACTGTCAATTTCTCGTCTATTTTCATCACATGTTCCAACGATGTAAGTTTCAATATAAATTCGCGAGTTTTTAACGTAAATTATTAAAGAGACTTTTCGTTTTATAGTACGAGTCATTTTTTGTAAATGGTTTAAATTAATCATAAATTCAATGGGATTTTCACATTTAAATAAAAAAATATTTTCGCGATTTAATACTCTATCAACGAGTATTCTTTCTGAGTTATCTGCAGCCCTACAATAAAAACCATTAGAATTTACTTTAAAAGTAACCTTTGACTGAATACCCACTAAAATGTCTATTAAACTTTTAAACGTATATCCGGTTTTAATTTTCATATAAAAATCATATTCATTATCATCATCATAGTTTTCAGATTTTGTCGTCATCTTTATTATACTCCGAGATAATCTTTTTTTAATATTTCACTTTTTTTAGTACACTTTTTTATTTATATGATGTCACCTTTTTTAAGTGACGTCATCGATTTTTGACCAATCAGCGTACTCCCCTTTAGTGGCTCCAACCAGTCAGCAACTGGTACGCTCCCTTCTCGGAGGGGTAGTGCACTAGACCCATTTTCTACCATACTACTTGGAGCGATCTATGCAAAGCCGACCCTAAATCCAGAAAATTCTTCGTTCTTGAGGATGAACTAGAAGCAGATCATGTATCAGAAACATCTTCTAACGGATCTACAATCTCGTTGGCCAGCGTGAGTAGCAAACGTGTACTTTCAGAATCTTCATCGTCACCTGCTGGCCACGCTGGCCAACGGGATGAGGGTTTTAGAGTACAGAGACCAAAGAAGAAGAAAACAAAGAAACCCCAACTTTGAACATTTTGTTTTGAACATTTCTTTCAAGTGGACTTTATTTTATGTATGTATTTCTCATTTTCTTTGGACAATATTGAACTTTATTTTACCAAAACATGTATGTATATTTATACTATTTATATTTATTTATTATAATGTTAGCTAATTTTAACATAGTTTCTTTAAATGTAAACGGTTTAAGGAATCATGTTAAACGCCGCCAAATTTTCGACTTCTGCAGTAGTGGGAATGTTGATGTCCTACTGCTGCAGGAGACCCACGCCACTGGCTACAAAGAAGCCAGGGAGTGGGGTAGAGAATTTGGCGGCGAAGGGGTTTGGTCTTTCGGGACTGCCTCTAGTGCAGGAGTAGCCATTTTGTTTTCTAAACGCTATTCGTGGAAACTCACTGACAATTTACGAGACAATAGAGGCCGTTTAGTTTCCGTTACAACAACCCTACCAAATACAAATACAACTTTGCGTATCGCCAATTGCTATGCGCCTAACGACCCCAGAGATAGACAAAGCCTGTTCTCCGAACAGCTGGCGAGTCATCTCAGGGGTCACAGGCACATAGTTCTTGGCGGGGATTTTAACTGTTTTTCGGACCTGGTTTTCGACACCAAACATGGGCAAAAAAATTATCAAGGGGTTCGGGGGGCCACAGAATTGGGGAAGATCGTACAAAACTTCGATCTTGAAGACTGTTGGCGCAAACAACATCCGCGCCAACAGCGCTTCACATGGCATAACCGGGATAATACTAAAGCCACCCGTATAGACAAAATCTATTTATCTCGTGAATTGTCGATGGGTTCCCAACATGAGATTATCGCTTTCCCATTTTCAGATCATGATATGGTAAAATCATCAATAACAAATCAAATCAAAAACACAGGGAGGGGCTTTTGGCATTGTAATACATCTTTTTTAGGGGAGGGATCTTTTACGGGGCTTATCAAATCTGTTTGGGATAACTGGTCGAAAAACAAAATTTTATTTGAAAACATTTCAACATGGTGGGACATGGGGAAACTTCAGTTAAAGAAAGCGATAATCTCATATTCTGCTGATGTATCTAGACGACGTAATTCTGAACGCAAAGAATTCCTGAAAGAGCTCAATCTCTTACAAAAGAAAGTCGATAACGGAGACACTGCATGCGTGCCCCAACTAATCGCCGCAAAGTCCAACCTCCCCAAAATAGAACAAAAACAAGTCGGCAAAAATTTTCGAGAATCACAATGCCCTCAGATTAGAGGTGAACTTAATACCCATTGTCCAAACGGAAAACGCCCCGATAGTAAACGTATGCAAAGTCTCCGTGTAACAAAAGACTCAGATGAAATGACCCATATATGCCGTTCCTTTTACGAAGATCTTTACACTGCTGTCCCGGTCGATCAAGAAGAGATTGAGTTCTTTCTGGACTCTATGGACAGGTCATTGTCCCTCGAGGATCAATTACTTCTCGAGGGACCGGTGACCCTGTCCGAAGTATTGTTCGATATGGAGGCGGGCAAATCACCTGGTTTAGACGGTTTGCCCGCCGAATTTTATCGCACGTTCTTCAGCGAGATGGGAAAAGATATTTGCGAGGTCCTAAATGAAAATTTTAAATTGGGCAAATTAACTGACACACACAGGACGGGGTTAATTTCACTCATTTACAAGGGAAAGGGCTGCAGGGAGGACCTCGCAAATTGGCGTCCCATTTCGCTGATGAACGTGGATTATAAAATATTGACTAAAGTCCTTGCGAACCGAGTGAGGCTGGTCTTGCATAAGATTATTAATGCAGACCAGACTTGCTCGGTGGCAGGACGTTCCATATCGGACAATGCCCACTTGCTAAGAAATGTTCAGAGTTACGTCGATCAGAAAAACCTCGGTGCAGCTTTTGTATCTCTCGATCAACAAAAAGCGTTCGACAGGGTCGACTGGTGGTATTTGATGCAAGTACTGGAAAACTTTGGTTTCGGTCCAAATTTCAGAAAATGGGTCAACATTTTATATACAGATATAAACAGTGCGGTAAATTGTAATGGGAACATTTCGCAGACCTTTTCGCTCACCCGGGGCGTACGGCAGGGGTGCGCATTGTCACCCCTGCTGTACATTTGTACATCCTAGCTTTGGAACCACGCGGGTGTGCGATTAGTTCTGATCACAACATACATGGGGTCAAATTACCGGGGGGGACCGAAGCCAAAGTTTCCATGTACGCTGACGATACCACCTTGATCCTGTCGGACGAATCATCCATTAAACGCAGTTTCCATTTGGTCGAGAGGTACGAACGCGCATCGGGGGCAAAATTAAATCAGCAGAAAACGAATGGCGTTTTCCTGGGCAAGTGGAAACACAAAAGCCCAGGACCGGTTGACATATCATGGGTTACCTCGGTCAAAATACTCGGACTCTTTTTCGGTTACAACGAGCCAAAAATTAAAACCTGGAACAATACATTAGATCAATTAAAAGAGTCCATTAGAGCCTGGGACGGCAGCGGCTTGACCATGAAAGGGAAAGTCGCTGTCGTCAACAATTTCATCCTATCCAGGCTCTGGTACACGGCCGAGGTAATCCCGCCCCCAAAGGAAATAATGTCAACCGAGTATCCATGTTTCTCCCACCCTCCCAAGGAGGACTGAGAGTCATGGATATAGAAAGCAAAATGGCTACATTACAGGGTGTTCACATCGGGGACATCGTCTCGAAAAACCAGTAAAATGGAGAATTCTGGCCGAGTATTGGTGCGGGATTGCCCTTCGGGACATTGTCCACTTCAAAAACAACATCCCGCACTGTGACACTCGGCCGGAATTCTACGATTTGATTATTCAAACTTTTAGAAAACACCGAGACGATGTCCCCGATTGGACAAACATCAAACTAAAAACCCTGTATCCAATCATATTGGAGGCCCGAAAGACCAAACCCAAAGTTGAAAGAGATCACCCCGGTAAAGACTGGGCCACTATTTGGAAACGCACACTGTGTACAAAATTGACGAACAAACAGATTACACTAAATTTCAAGATTGTACACAGTGTGCTCCCCACCGGAAACAGACTCCGAAAACAATCTAGAGACCCGGGGATCTGCCCACACTGCACTCAGATGGAGACAGTAAAACATCTATTCACTGAGTGCAGTGTGGTAAAACCGGTGGGGGCGTGGCTCAGTAGTTACCTCGGTGGTCTCAATCACTCAACAATAGTACTACTATTAGTAGCCGATGAGGACACTTTGATCTTTTCTTTGTTCAGGGCCCCACGCACCAAAGCTATCGAAACATCTATGGTGCGGGCCCTGTCCAAATTTCGCATGTCGGTGTGGTTGGCTAGAAACAGAGCAAAATACGATCATAAGCCGACCACACCGACTGCACTTTTAAATATTTTAAAATCTATCATTTAGTGTCCTCATTGGTTACAAGGCCTGATTTCTTAAACCACGTTTTCATTAGCTAACATAATCTAAAGAAAGGATTTATTTCCTTTAAATTAGATAAAATTTAAATTAGTTTAAATTAAGTCAAGGGAGAACTTTTTCTCCTTTTCTTAAATGTGGATTTTCTTGTTTTTCTTCTTCATCTTTGCTTAAATTTACTTAAATTGAGAGAGAAATGTTTGTTCTCTTTCCTATAAATTTGTTGTATGTAGTTTAAATTAAGCTAAAGAAAAATTTGATATTTCTTGGTTTCTTCAGCTTTACATTTTGCTGAAACAGATTCACTCCTTTTATTTGTAATTTATATATTTTCTGTATCAAGTGTATATTTTATTTATAAGAATAAAATATTTCAGAAACTGCAAGGTAAGTCACCTTTACAGTGTGACTGGGCTGTGAGCAGTGTTGATCACTGAGGGGCTATTGTGTGGTGCGGTACGGTTCCTTTTAGGAGCTTGCGGGTTCGAAGAAAGGGTTTGTTGCTGCAACCTTCACACCGGTCATTGTGAGGGGCGACATCCCTGTATGGTCCCTAAAGTGGTTAACGTAGGTTCATAGCCGCATATAACTTGTGGTGCATGGGGTACACTGTTACGTCTGCTACGACGCATAGTTTTCCTGCAGGCTATAGTACATGAAACCCTCTATGAGATATGAATAGTTGGGTTGGAGGGTCCCCTTTGTCACTCCGATTCATAGCTGTTGTGTTAATAAATATTGACCCCTTTGTAGGGGAAATTGGACAGTGCAGCACACCGATACTGGGACGGTATATTTCCATCCCAACGGACGCGTTCCTAACCGCTCGGGGACGTTCCCGTCAGTGCCGTCCACGTCACACCCTGTGGGTGGGGAGGTTGCCCCGTTGTCTCCACTGTGACGTCACAGGTGTATCATTACTATTCACCTATATCACTGCTGGATTTTATCAACTGCCTTGATGTATATTTTTTACCTTTGTTATCTCATCAAGTATATTCTTACAATTTTTCCCAAATGTCTCTTATATGACAATTTAAATTTAGCTATTTATACCCACACACCAACTCCTCAATTTGTATGGTGTATCATTACTATTCACCTATATCACTGCTGATTTTATCAACTGCCTTGATATATTTTTTACCTTTATGTTATCTTATCTCGTATATTATTCCTTTTTTTCCAACTGTCCCTTATAGGACAATTTTATTTTAGCTATTTCCAACCACACACCAACCCCTCAATTTGTATGGTGTAAACCCTCCCCCTTTGTGTATTGTCCTATTATATATATATATATAATATATATATATAATATATATATATATAATATATATATATAATATATATATATATATACTTAAATGTAGCGGTCTATCTATATATATATATATATATATATATCAACTGGTGGCGTACACCAGCCGAGTCTCCAGATATGAATCCCATCGAAAACCTATGGGCGGAACTGAAAGGCCACTTAAGGAAACACGTTAAGCCTTCAACCAAGGCACAGCTGATTCGAGGAATTCAGCAGTTTTGGGCACAGAAGATGACTGTGGAGAAGTGCCAAAAGTACATATGTCATCTGCATAAAATCCTACCAAAGGTCGTGGAGAGAGAAGGCAGAGCCTCAGGGTACTAGACAGGCCGAGAGCTACCAAAAAACCACCGGCTCTTTTCAGAGCCACATACATTCCAAAAAGAGAACTTTATAATATGTCTGTCATTATAGCAAGGTTAACAAATTTTAAATAAAGGCTAACGTTATACCTAATTTGAATTAATTAAACAGACAATACTAATTTAAAACATACAATTAATAAAAAAAATTAAAGGTTATTTATTGTTATATTAATCACTGTAATAACATTGGCCTAATTTAAAACCTTTTTTATTAAAGCTAGAACTTAGACGGATATTTCTTTTTTAATTTTGATAAAAAATCACTAATCAACAGTTTTCAAAGTTGATGTTTAAGTAAAAGGAAAAATACTTAAAATCCACCCCAAAGAAAATGCCTTCGCTACGCTTTTGAAGAAAGCACCATCACGCGTAGTCCGAATGCCTCTTCTGTTCACAGTCTCGTAGTTTTTTGGAATAATTATGTAATTGTCACAGCAACAACTACATAATTATTAAAAAATAGGAGACTGAGCGGAATGTGGACTAAGTTACATCACTTGTATCATGTCATTCGCCGACATGTGTTACAAAATTACAGCATTGAGGTTGGGGACAATAGAGCAGTGCCAGGGGGGTACAACTGACCATAACGTGACAAATATTATCAGGAAACTTTTGTGTAAACAATTTTGTATCCGTAGCGATTTCATATATTTATTGTGAATCTGTGGTGTTTGCCATGCTGGATCCACGCCACTAGTTTGTTTTATGACGAGCCTTGAAATGAATGATTAGCAATAGCATACTTATAAATAAGACCATAATAAAATGTATTACTTAAATACTTTAATAATTATAATACTTATTAACTTATAATAAACACTTCCACGGTAGTATCAGGCCTGTGAGTGGGGTTTGATAAAAAAAGAGGAAAAAAGAGGAGAACCTAAAAAAGACCCGGTGTCAATGGAGAACATCGTGAGTACTAAGTAGTAATCATGCACGTGTCACGTAGTGCACACATGGACGTAGAATACAAAATGGTGGTTGTTGTGGTGTGTCGCGCGTGTTGTTAGGCCGTATAATTCCTTGGCTACGGCCGGAAATAACACGCAAGTCTATGGGAATTGACCGCAGCCGCTAGCTATTGGCTTCCGTAGGCACACTTTCCAGCCATAGCCAACGAAGTAGGACACAGCCGAAATACAGTGTGACGATCAGCCATACCGCTGGTTCGCGCGCTCTATATCCACCAGGTGGTATCTGGTGTGGGAACCAACGCACGGATCGCCGATCGAGATCGAGATCCGCGTGAAACAATAATTACACGCAATGCGCAATTTACAACAAAATAAAAAACGGATTTTTTTTTTCGGGCGGATTTAAAACAAAAGCGGAAATTAAAATCGGGAGAGGAAATGAAAAAAGCGGAAATCCGCTAAAACGCGGAGATTTCACAGGCCTGTAGTATGCGCCATGTTTTTGAGCGCTCGAACTTTACGCACGCGTCTGAAAATACCACGTGAATTTCGTGCGCTGCAGGGGCCGCACAGGGCAATGAGTGTTCGAAATAAACAATTTTGCCCAGTCAAACATGGTGCATAATTTTACTGTGACGTGGTTTATACACTAAACTAACTCACCTTTGGGGTTACAAATATTCCAGGCTAGAGACGATATTCCTGCTTGTGACTGATCAGCTTATTGTTCGCGTGCGTTACCCTTCGAGTGTCACTTCTTTCCTCCATAGTTTGAGCTGGGTTTACCACCAGCCAGCTGAAGCCCTGACCAAACACTGCAAGCATGTACCACTTCCTGAACATGTTGCCAGCTAGCCAGTAGTATGTCTAATGCCGGAGGGGGCGAGCAATCAAAAAAGATATTTTGGTATGTATCAAAAAAGATATTTTGGTATGGTAAAACCTCATCAAAAAATCGAAGGGGTTTTAGCGTAGTTTTTAAAAATTAACATCAACATCATCATCACGATTTTTAAAAATTAACATCATCATCACGATTTTTAAAAATTAACATCATCATCACGATTTTTAAAAATTAACATCATCATCACGATTAAAAAAGAGACTTTAAAAAGTGAGATAATGAAATAACTATTATCTAGTTGTATAATAAAGATGCCTACAACGAAACAACTCAAATACGAATTGAAACAATTGAAAATATTTAATCGATTATTCTGTAATAGTAACGTAAAATTACTATTGATTAAAAAAGATGATAAATATCACTACGTTTGTAGAATAGTTGAAAAAATATTATTACCATACAGACACATTTTAGCAAACGGAGACGTAACTCGTATTCACACGGTTATTACAGAGATTTGGTGAGGCTTTAACGTAGTTTTAAAAAGTGACATAATGAATTAATATTATCTAGTTTAATAGTAAAGATGGAGAGAACGATGATTTTGTGTGAATGGCTTTTAGTTGGTAAAAACTGCAAGTGTTGTAGAATGAGTATTCGCGATGATGTCTATTGCCCGATGCATCGATGGCGTATTCGGCTAGGAAAAAGTATTCCACTTGCATGTTATAGATGTAAAAATGGCACAAAAGCAAAGGCGGGCTCGTGTACCAAATGCACGAGGATATTAAATGTAGCGAGAGTAAAAACTAAACGTTGTTACAATAGAGTGATGAAAGAATTGTTAGAAAGAAATTTCTTTATGGATTATAAATTATAATTACAGCGCCGCTGGGGCGTACGGAGGAGGTCTATCAATTACACGCTCCGCTACTTGCGAAGCGTGTTTTTGCTGACACGAAGTATAATAGTTTTTATTTATCGTCAAAGCTACTTTAAACTCAAAAGTTTTTCTATAAGAATTTTTTTTTCTGCATTTACACGCTCATCAGAGTTTACTTGCGTTTTAACCTCCGGTTCACTCTTCGCGACTCGGATTTTTTCTTTCATTTTATAATATTTTTCTCGCTCTTCAGTCACGAGCACGAATTCTTCTTGGTTGATGTAACCGTCTTCTAAAGCTTTACTAACGTGGTTTTCAATCGTGTTGAGTTTACTCAACGCTAAAATTCGTATTTCATCGTGTTTTTTAGCTTTTTTATACAATTTATTTTTAGCGTAAATAAGAGCTAAAGCTGTGACGCCCAACCCCAAAGCTAAACCTTCTAAAGCTAATCCAACGGGTGATGATACAACCGTGGCGATACTGGCTATTCCGATGGATCCCGCTCCAATACAGCCCAATTCTGCGATAGTTTCTGCGTTGTTACAAGCGTTTATGATTTTATTATATTTTTTATATACACCCTCGCGTTCGTTTATTTCAATTCGTAATTCTTTTTGAATATCATCGATTTTTTGCAATCGAAATGTTTTAGCGTCATTCGTCAAAGGTGGTAAAGGTGGATAAAGTACATTCGTTGATTCTATAGGCATGCTCATTTGTTTTATTAATAGAAAAAGATTTTAATTTAACATAATAGTTCTAACAATCAACTCATAACAGATTCCATCATCTAAAGAGCCGATTAAATTTATAGTTATATATCGTTTAATTTTACGACCGTCTAAATTTGAAACGTAGCACAATATGTATTCTATATATCGTGTTTCAACGGCAAAACTAAAATTAGCCCTATGGGGATCCAAAAAAAAAGATGTGCTGCTACCATAGTGCTTAATTCCCATCAAAGAATATGAATTATTTTCACCTACGTTAGTTCTAACGTTAAACGTAATAATCGACGTGTCTCTAAATAAAGAAACATTTAATGAATTTGAAAACCAATATAATTTAACTTCTAAATCTCTATAAAAAACGTAGTTACGATCGAGTTCGCTAGATTCGATGTGCCCAAATTTAACATATCTTTTCGGCTCGTTATCATTAACATTTTCAACAACATTTTTTTCACGACTCGGTCCGTAAATACTCGCCATATTTATATTATAAATTATTTAATTCGACGGTAAACTTGCAATTTTTATATTGAAACAGATTTTTGAATTTAGCGAACCGAAAAAACTCGCTTCTACAAAAACATTTCTAACGTTTCGTATTTTAAAACACATTTCGTATTTTAAATGTTGAATTTCATCATCGAGAAAATGAAATTTTTCATCTCGTTGCGGAGAAGGAATATAATAAATGTTGCTAGCGTAATCGCGCGTCGTTGAATGCGTGACGAAACTATCGGTTTTAATAAACTGCGTGAAAATACTACAGTACGTGGGCGCGGTCGTAAACAAGAAAAAGGGTTGTTTAAAAATATCGTGCCATCCTAGTACAACGTCGACTTTTTCGATTAAAACTAATCGCTGTAAAATTTCATCTCTGTTTAGATATCCGTGATGTTCGTAAATTTCACCTTTTGATTCATCGCTAGCGATCGTTCTAATATTCGTTGTACGCTTCACGTAAGCGCGACTGGGTCCGTAAATACTCGCCATATTTATATAATTTCTACATTTAAAATAATGGGGAAACCGTGATTATGTATATCTCTACTTTTGCTATCTCTAACTCGAAAACTCAACTCGTTAAAAGTTCCGAGTCGTAATTTTTTTGCTAATGGATTTGTATATTGCATGAACATGCTTTCACCAAACGACGCGTCTCGCAAAGGCAGCGAGTTTAAAATTGTGCAGGCTTTTCCGTTGAAATAATTATCGGTCGTAGAAATTTGATCGCAATGAATGTAAAAAAATTTAAAAAGTTGTACGTCAATTTTGTTGGTGTATTCTCCCGCGGTTAGAGATTCGCTATGCAACCCCAATAAATTAGCCAACCCAGATGTAAATTTAACGCTCTTGTTCGCTTGAGCTAATATTAACGTGTATTCACCATTGGATTTATCGATTCTATACGTTATCCAAGGCTCATTTTTCGCTATAATCTCGATAATTTCGATAATGTTGTAAAGGCCCGCTTCAATAAATTTTACTTCACCTTCTGATTCACCAACCGTACGAACTAGTATTCTTTCTTTTTTACGTATGTTGTAATATCCCACCCAAATGTTTACGCTGTGTAATATAATCGAGAGATTGCCTCGCCGATTATCGATAACGTTTTCTAAAGAAATCGATCCACCTTCTTTACCAATTTCGATTTCAAACGTATGATACATTTTATTATTAAACATTATATATAACTTTTCTAATAATAAATGACGCTACCGCGAAGCACGTTTCCATTAGCATTTGAGAGTAATTTTACGTATTCGTACGAGCAATCTGGAAATTTTAAAGCGCCTCTCGATTTTAACGATGGCGATTTAACGAGTATAAACATTTACGTAAACTCGAGTTTATTTTTTAACGTTCGTTTTAATAATGTTTTCAACGACTACAAGCTGCCTCGCGTTAAAAGCGACGACGTTGTCGACGATTGGTATTCCAACCCGCTCAAATTTTATCAAAATCAAATAAATTTTGTGACGTACTGCGCCACGACGAGATGCGGCGTGAGTTATCAACATTTAAACCATTTAAACCCGATGATTCGTAGTTTTTTTAGATTTCACGTCTATTATCAAATTAGACGATTGCTCAAAGAAATGAGCTGCCCCGCATCTTTCCAAAATTTCTATAATGCGTTTACCAATAATATAGACGTGAGCGCGTACAAAAAAATATGTAAAGAATTTCACCTTTCTCAAAACAACAATTGGAAACAACGAGTCGATTTAAATTCAAACGGATTAGGAACTGCTTATTATAATGGCTCTAAACCCGTACCCGATAACAATTACGATAAAAGTAGTTTGAACGTTATTTCTACCGAGGTGACCGATTACGATTATTACAAAACCGCGACTAAGATGAGTTTTGGAGACCATCCTTCGACCTATACGATCGCATTCATTACACAATCTTCAACGGAGCTCGCTTGGTCAAAATTTATAATCGGTGTATCTAGAGGTTTTACGGATGTTGGTACGCAACGAATAAACGACTCGTTAAGAACGTACGTTTACGCGATTTTAGGAGCTCAAGCGCAAGCAAAAAGCTCATTTTTAGCGGGTGGTACGGGTTTAGACGCTCAACGCGAATTTATAAATATAGTAGAAGCAGAGATTGACTCTCCGGTCGATTTACAATCTTCTATTCAACGATATCAAGATGTTTTACAATACGCTCGCAGTAGTTTAAACTTTTGTCTAGGAGAAAATTTATACATGATGCCTAGCGATATGAATTTACGAATAGGTAATTATGCGGGATACAACAATAATCTATTAATTGCGACGAGCGGTTTATCTTTAGGTTCAAATTTAGATACAAATTCAACGCCCGTTGTTTTTCCTATTTTACCTTTGCTTAACGACAGCGAATCAATTACGAAACATGTAGAAGAAGATTCTACAATAGCGTACGAGCAAGACGCAATCAATTTAGAAGATGCGATAAGCGATGCTAGTCATCAAGAAGAAAAAAATTCTTTAATACTTGGTTTTGCGATTTTAGCTGGTGTAACCGTTATGATTTATGAATTGTTTTAAAACACGCTATCACGTCAGCGTTTTCTGCATATAAGCTAAAACTAATACTCCGACTCCGCTTATCGTCAACCATAAATGTTCCGCGGTCCACGCGACAATGTTGGAAGCTGTTTTAAATAGCAAACTTACAACCGTTCCGATAATAGCCGGTAAAGCGGCTAAAGCTTTCGCTCCCAATTTAGATAATACATTCGCTAGATTTTTTAATGTTTTTTGTATCCACTCTTTTACACCGCCGCTCGGGGGTGTAGGTGGAATGGGTTCTGGCGTAGGAGTTGGTTTTGGAACTACAACATTACCGATCGATTTAACGATAAAAGCAATGGTCATACTAAAAGCTGTTAATATACTGATAATCGTTACACCTTGTTCTCTAAATAAAGTTTTAATTCTTTCACCCAACGTAACGTCTATGGTTTTTATTCTATATAACGTTTCTTTAATTCTATTGAGTTGGCTACTATTCTTATAATCAAACTTGTTAATTTGTTCTTTAATCGTATCAATTTCATCTAATAATTCTTGTTCTCGTTGCGCAAGTTGATCTATTGCATTTTCATCTCCTACGTCGTTGTTAGCAATTCTAGTTCTAATTTCGGTTAATTCCTCGTTACGTACGTATAAATCGGCTTCAAATTTTAATTTTTGTCCTTGCACCGTTTTCATAAGATCTGCGTAACCCCTTAGTTCGCGGAGTATATTTCTTTCATCTCGAGTTTCTGCGTTTTGCGTATAAAAATTAATAAATCCTTCAATCGTGTCTAATTTTTCTTTACCTCTTAGATCATCCATTTCGATATCGCCATTAACATTGAATTCTTCTTCGGGCGTTGGTGAGGGTGTTGTTGGTAACTTTCGACTTGGTTTTTTCCTAACTGATAGACTTTCTAGTTCTTTTAAAGTTTCATCTACATTTTTTTGTATCTTAACTTTTCTAATACTTTTCCAGTCTTTTATACCCAATTGTTCTCTCATGAATCTAACCTGGCTATAGCCAGCTTTAGCCGCTTCATTGGCTATTGAATTTAACGTAAGAAAGGTTTTGTTTTGTTTAGCAATCGTCAGCCTAACTTTTCCTCGTTCACTAAAAGTATAAAATATACCCTCTTTCGTTACTTGAAAATTTTCCCAATCTGGTATTTTGTTTAGTTTCCAGCCTTGTTCTTTTACTATTCTATAAAAGTCATCAACTCGTGCACTATTCGATGATCTTACAGCATCAGGTGATTTTTCTAATGCACCTAAACTTTTTTGTTTGTTTTGTTCTCTAATAAGAGACGTATTATAAGCTTCATCACTTAATTCATATTCTTCCGCATTATCGTCAAACATTTCATCCTCTTCAAGATTTTGTAATAACGGATCCGCTTCTATTAGATCGTGCCCTCCTTCTGCCATTTACAATTACTTTTTATTTTAACAATCTCCAACTCGCGTAACCAACTACACTCATACCAATAATGATAAATACAATCTCTCCCGTTTTTTGATCTTCGCTAGGAACGTAAAAATCTTCTAATCGCGGTTCTTGTCGTAAATCGAGAGGTAAATTTACTCGTGTATTTGTAACTCGCGAATATTCTTGCATCGCTTCGTTAATGTTATTAAAAGTTCTTATCGCGCCCGATTCTTTTTGTATTTTCTCATTTAAATAATCTATATATTTTAAACGTTTTTTACTAAATTCGTCTCTAGCTTTCGAAAGATGTTCCAACGCTAAATCGTGTCGTTTACGTTCTTGCAAAGCGTCATTACCACGTAAATTACTAAATAAAAAATTCGATCCGGTAAACGCTAACGCGTTAATTACAGCGCCTCCAACCATCATCGCTACAGACACCATTTTCTTTTACAGTTGTTAAATATAGTTTTACGCAGATTATATAAAAATTATTATATTTAACAACGTTAAATATGACGAGTAATACGTACGGAGATGCGCTAGATCCAAACAGAAGAATAAGAGAACCTCGAGGTGTAAAAGGAATGCGACAAAAAGTCGTCATTACAAACAATCCGAGTACCATAAACGAAAATCAATTGTTAACGGTTCGTTTTCCAAATTTAGGAATGAACGACGTCATCGTTCCGAATACAACGCGATTAGCTTTCAACATTGAACTCGTTAGCGTCAACGATGAAAATAGAACGTTGGTACAAAACATCGGTAGAGCTATCGTAAAACACATAATCATTAAAATGGAAGGAAATGAAATATTTAGTTTAGACGATGCGGATGTATTCAATTGTTACAAAGACGAATGGTTGACCAAAGATCAGCGCGAAAATTTAGTGTATCAAGGAATCGAAACTGAAAACGTAACTAAAATGAGAATAGACGCTAGCGATAAAGTTCCCGCGGGCAACGGTGGAGCGGACAAAGCTATCGCAGACGCGTATAAAAATAGGTATTACATTCCGCTGGATTTTGAATTGTTGACCGATCATCAACCTTACTATCAGTCGGGCATCGGAGATCGATTGACTTACGAACTCGTGTTTAATAAATTTGAAAATGTGATCAAAAGCACCGACGATAACGCAAAATATGTCATTAGTGGAATTTCTTTAGAATTTGAGGTTGTTCATATGCCGGAACTCGCTAGAACAATTAGAAATCAATACAGCGATAGAACGAGTATATTGTTTGATCGCGTACTGAGACAGAGCGTAACTACGTACAACAAAAAAGATACAATGTGGAATATAAATTTAAATACCCCAGCAAAAAGTATGAAAGGAATATTGTTTCTATTCAAAGAACCAGACGTGAAAGAAAGCAACAAGTTTTATAATCCAAAAATAACAAAAGTTAGTATTACTATCGAAGGCGTTCCCAATCAACTCTACGCGCACGGAATGAAAAGATATCAACAATGGGAAGAGATTTCAAAATATTTCGGTGATTCGAGAAAACAACACGCTATACGAGTTGTACAAGCTCTAGATTTATCAAACGTTAAACTATCGAATTATTTACTTAATCGATACGGTTTATTTTTAGATTTAAGAACGAGTACCGATAATGTATTACACGGTAGCGGAAGACGAGTGCAAAACTTGTCCGAAGGAATTACCATTCAAATTGAAAAAGAAGCCGAGAGTGCGGGTGAACTAAACATGTATACTTTTATTATCATGGACGCGCAACTAAATATTAGAAACTCGCGTTTCGAATCGGTTGATTATTTAAAAAAAACGTTTAATATTAAAAAGAAAATGTTACTTAAATATCCACACGCTGCGTTAATTTGCGGACAAACGGGATGTGGTAAAACTGAATTTGTTTTAAATTTAATTCAAAATGAATATTTTAAATATTTTGAAAATATCGTTATATTATGCCCTACCATTTTCAACAATGATGCGTACAAAAATAGAAAATGGGTTCTAAACGACGATAACGTACATGTTAACGATTTAAACGACATATCGCTGAATAGGGCTATAGAAATTTATAGCAACGCTTTCAAAAATAAAGAAACGTTGTTTATCATCGACGATTGCAGCGCGAATAAACAGTTGCATTATAAAAAATACGACGAGAATAATAAATGTATGATTACTCAATTGGCTTTTAGTGGTAGGCATATTAAACATAGTTGTTGGATACTTACTCAAAAATATAATAGCGTATTGAAAGATTTTAGAGAACAACTCAAATGGATATGTTTATTTTATTGTAAAGATAGAGACTCGTACGAGAATTGTCTTAGAGAAAATGATGTTATACCAACTCGCGAGTTGAGAAGGGAAATTCATGAAAAATTAAAAAGAGTTAAACATCGTAAATTAATTTTAAAAACGGATCAGCCTACCAGTTGGGGAATACGTGACTGAGTGATTACCGTCAAGTCGTTGGGGTAATTACTCATAGGTTAAGGGTAATTACTCATAGGTTACTCTTAGGTTAAGGGTAATTACTCATAGGTTACGAGTTGGTTAAGGGTAATTACTCATAGGTTACTCTTAGGTTAAGGGTAATTTAATAAATATTTATAAAGCATATTTATAAATATGAATGTTGAACGAGTATTTACGAATATATCCGTTGAACGAGTAAATGATTTTATATATAATCTTAACCAACTCGTAAATACCGCGAAAGAAAGACAAGAATTGGTACAAGTATTAAACGATAATACTGAAAAAGTAAAAGGTATATACCATAGTATAGATGCTGAACGAGTAAAAGATCTATTGTTAAATCTTAACGAGCTTTTAAACGTCGATGGGTTATCTAAAACTAATTATTGGTTTCTATATTTTTTAATAAATTTAATCGATTATTCTTCTAGTACGTATAATAAATGGAAGAAGTACATAAGGTATTAAACGAAAATATACAGACGCCACTCGTTAACGACGTTAGCATCAACGACGATAGCTTATTGCTGAAACAACGTCTTTTATCGGTCGTAATAGGAGGAGACTCTAAAAAGTTTTTCGGTAAAGAACTAAGCGTTGGTGATATTGAAGCTTTGAGTGAGCAAGATCGAAAAGTATTACACGCGCAATACGAAACTAAATTAGGTCGTGATATTACTCAGTCTTTAGGTAGCGCCATTATAACGTTATACGCTAAACTATTGGAGCTTAGTTTAAATCGTATTGATTTGTACGGCCATAAATTTCAAATTGATGATGACGGTAAATTAATTTCAGATTTAGAAAAAGATCCGTTCATTAATAGCATGCTTAATACAACGTTGTGTGAAATATACTACAAGTACGGTATGTTTCTCGCTCCGATCAGCGTTTCGCTGATTACGGCAAAACATTTAAAAAGAAAAGAAGAAACATTATCTTCAATACCTAATAAAAGCGATGGAAACCAACGAGCAAATACCGAAGGAGATTGCGCAACCAGAACCAAAGACAGTGACGAAACCAGCGACTAAGTCAAAAAACCCAAACAGAGTCGCTGCCGGTAAAAAACTAGCCGAACTTAATAGACAGAAAAAACTACAACTCGCTAAACCCGCGAAAAGCGTTAACCATCATAGCGAAGGTTATAAAGAAAACAACTCGTTAAGCGATGAAACGAGTTACAATTATTTTTATATTGCTATTGGAGTTATTGCTATTGGAGCTTATTTCTTGTTTAGCTCAGAACCAACATTTAAAAACGAACCCGTTAAACTCGCTAGCGTTAAACTCACCACCCCCAGAGAACTTGAAATGGAATAAAAAGTTTTTATTATGTTTAACGATTATAAACATGTCTTCAATGCCTATAAATACGAAAACGATCGCCGATACAATTTATCACAGCTCAGTTATGACTCTTTTAGTAATTTTATACAGCATGCTCGGTGAAAAAATATTTAAAATGAAACCAGCCGATTTAGGAAAATTGGATATAAAAGACGGGTTAAAACTAACCGCGACGATTACGTTAAGCGGTGCGACGCAAATGTGGTTAGTTAAACAAGGAATTTTACCAAATTCACTCATGCCCGCCGAATAGAATGTTAAGAATAATATTTATAAATATTAAATGGATGAACGAAAACTATCCAACGCTTATTATAGTCCGAGAGGATACTACAAAGGTCAATCAGCAATCAGCAAGCTAGCTAAAGAAACTAAAGTAAATGTAAAATTCGTTCGACGATGGATAAAAAAGCAAGCGCTGTGGCAAATTTATTTACCCTATCCTAAATATATTCCGAGACCAACCTCATCAAATAGCTCGCTCGAAAAACCAAACGAGGTTCATCAAGCAGACTTGTTGTTTCTTCCGCACGACAAAGTCGGTAGAATTACATACAAGTACGCGTTAACGGTCGTAGATGAAGCCAGCAGATATAAAGCTGCAGTACCTTTAATCGATAAAACAGCCGCGAGAGTAAGCGATGCTTTTGAAAAAATTTACGAGCGATCGCCGTTGGTTTGGCCTAAAATTATAAAAGTCGACCCCGGAAAAGAATTTATGAGCAGCGTTAATGCTTTGATGAGCGAGCATCATGTAAAAATTCAGCGAGGAGAAGCTGGTAATCACAGAGCTCAGGGTATCGTTGAGAGATTTAATAGAACTTTGAGCGAAAGATTATTTTCGCATCAATACGGTCAAGAAATTGCACAAGGTATTCAAAATGTTGTTGAAGCGAGAAATAGAGAATGGGTTAAAAGATTACCGGCGGTCGTAAAAGCGTTAAACAACGAGACGACTCGACTGATTAACTCTAAACCCAAAGACGCTATTAAGAAAAGTAGCGTTGAGCAAAATCCAGCCTCACCATCGGTTGTAAAGAATGAAAAAAGAATTCCATTAAACTCGCTAGTTCGGTATTTATACGCGCCCGGTGAAGCTGAAAAAGATACGAGACGTAGAGCGACCGATCCTATATGGAGTTTAAAAATTTATAGAATATCTAAAACGATGAAAGGTGCGAATCAACCCATATTGTATTATGTAGAAGGAGGCCCCGCTCGTAGTTTTGTAAGAGAAGAAATACAAATTATTCCTAGAGATACGATGAATCCCCCAATCATTCGTCGTTAATCAAACATTCAATTATGTAATGATAGTAAGCAAGAGTGTCTATTCCGTTTTCTAAAATATATTTCTTTGTATCTAGAGAATCGAGCGATATTTTATTTATTCGAGTTGTATATAGTCTATGGTTTACGTGCCTAATAAAATTCATAGGGTGATGTAGAGTTTTTTTTAATGATAAAACTTGTTTAAATGTGTTGAATTCAATCTTGTTTTTTAAAACTTGTCTTTTAACGCCTTTAGCTTTTTTTATTTCGTCTTTGTTTGATAAAAGTATCGAATACATTTTGGGTCTTAAACAAACAACTTCAGAAATTACAGTTTTCGCACACTCGTCTTTCATTTTACCGATCACTTTTTTGTTTTCTTCAGAAAACAGAAAATGACTCTCATCGTAATTACTAAAATCGTATAAATGCTTGTCTTTTTTCATATCTTTGTAAACGTCTTTCGTTTTAATTTCCAACATGAGGCTATCCGTATCCGTGTAAATCAACTCGCAATTATTTTTATACTTGCTTTTTATATGATTGTAATAAAAATCGTACATGAAAACCTTGGATAAATCTAGTATACTCATTCCAATAATGATCGGGCGGTCGAGTTTGATTTTTGTTTTGTGCATGTGAATCGCAACCAAATCATTATCGAAAATCCTAGCCTCCGCAAAATTTGGTCTCGCGATGAGCCTGCGAATTTCATTTTCCGCTTTTGGATCGTTTAATCGCTTCAAATTTACGTTGACGCGATTTCGTACATTTTCCATCGTTTTTCCAAAAACCGAATTGTTCATGAGTTTGTATAAATCTTTTTCAAAATCACTCGTCGCATCTTTTCTAAGTTGAGTGTTTAAATCAATGTACGATTTCATCCAACATGATTCATCAAACTGTAAAACTTTGTGAATTTTAGTCAGTTTCATCCCAAGTTGCGTATACAATTGTAAATTACGATAATGAAGCACGTAGTTTTTCTTGTTACCTAAATTTGGAACCAGTTTAGCAACGTTTGGAGCGGGTTTATCTTTTAGTAAATTCTTTTGATAGTCGCTCATCCATTCTTTCGGTACTATCAACGACTCTGGCGCTAGTGGAAACGCGTTGTGAGAATCGTGTAATTCTTTGGGATATTCTAAATCAACCTCTAAAATGTATCCTTTATTGTTTTTAAACCCATCTCTCTCGAGTTTGTTAATTTGTTTTTCGCTCAACCATTTAAAATTACCAGTCGGTAAAGGTTGACTCATAGCGAAGCCGTATAAATTATTAGCGTCTAAATTCATAATGTAACTCGATGGTTTCGTTTTATCGTAGTCGTCTAAATATACATTGTTTGCTTTCACGTGTCGTTTACTCACCATGCACGTTCCTCCGCGCGTGCCTTTTTCAATAAACAAATGCATGTTAACATCTGTAAACAAATCTAAAGTTTGTTTTGAATGTTTCAAACATGCATCAAAACTCAGCCCAGGACTCGTATAATAATGAGCCGGATCTAAACCGTACTGTTTTAAACAAGTATTACGAAAGTTTTCAAATACGTCCGCCAACAAGCAAGTATCGGTACGCACGTACAAATCGTGATAATCACCCAAGTTTTTACAATCAAACTTGTTGTAAACGTTTTTAGCGTGCTCGTATTGTTCTCTCGTGATGTGTTGACAGTTTAGACTACTAATAAAACGTTTTATTGAGGGAAGTTGCGTTTCTTTGAAACGCTCGAAAGAGTCCATGTACTCGTAAGGATAAATACCCTTGCTTTTAATGAGATTGAATTTTTCTACATTGGGTTCTAGTTTTAATGTAATTGGAAAAGAATCGTTTGATTGTACGAGTTTGTCCAACGAAGCTAGTAAAAATAGAGCACTGTCTACAAATCGTATTTGACCAATACTAAAAGAAATATACTTTTCGATATTGTTTGGAATACATTTTAAATCTTTATCTTTGATGAGACCGATGGCCTGCATAATGAGATGAGAGTCGTAGCCTCGCAAATTATGAAACACGACCGGAATTTTGGTTTTATTTGGTTTTAAACTGAGGAGAAAATTACAACAATTATGCGCAGCGCCTCTATACTTTCCGGTAATGTGACAATGATCTCTAACCTTTTCATACTTGAACTCTGTCGAGAGGTCTCTAAAAAACTTCTTTTCGCATACCCAACACTCTCTAGCAGAGTCGTAATTTCGCCAGTCTTCTTCAGTCATGTTTAAATTTTTAGGATTTTTAAATATCTCGTTAATCTTTTTTTCTTCTTTTTGTAACTCATTTAAAAAATGTTTAGATGCGTCTTCTCCCCTGTACGTGTGGGGAAAACTACTTGTACCATCGCAACAAACAACGACGTACGAATAACCGCAAACGATGTGTTCTTGTAGTCTCGTAGTATTAGTAGAGTTTACGTCATCGATCTTTTTAATAATACTTTCAAAGTCGGCGTATATTACAAATGGAACTTTCATCTTTTTATAAGTATTGAAAAACTTTAATTTATCATTTTTACCCTTTTCGGGCATTTCGATACGAGTTGGTCTAGCGTTTGTTCCTTACATTTCTTTATGACTTTCGAGATATAATTCTGTTGAAAAACCTTGCATACATCTCAAACAAAAATGCTGACGATGATCGTGTTTAGTTTGATCAAAAAGAAGTTTATTCACGTCTTTAATCCAAACGTAGTGAGATTTAGTTCCTTCTTTTTCTTCTTTGTGAATTAATAGTAAATTTATACGATCCATCTCTGCGGGTTGTGAGCTGAGCTCGTAAACCATAATCACGTTTGACTCACAACCAAAAACATTTATCGCTATATTGTTTTGTTTCTCTACTCGCTTAATTTGATTAATCGGAGTTGGTGCGTCAATATTGTTAAAATTAAAACCGTCCTCTATTGGATATTTACTCGTTTTTTGACCATCCTTTTTTGCGGGAAAACGATGAGCGCGTAAAGCCCATCGCAAACAATCGTCGTCATCGTTTTTTACGTTGATACACGCATTTTTATTTCTAATATATTTGCATAGAACGATGTAAGAACCTCCTCTCAAAGGTTGATATTTTGCTATTCTTATATTCATTCCTTCGATACGATCTACTACCCATCCACTACCCTCATTAGTGTCTTTTTCTAAAACTTCTTGAATTCGTGAAATGATTGTATTGAGTATATTTTCGATATTGTTTAAATTCAATAAAACAATTTGCCTATTATTATGATAAAACGATGTCTTTAAATCATTCACGTTGTTTGGTTTTTCTTTGAATAATTTAACTCGTATGTATATCATAAACTTGAATGATTTTAAATCTTTTAGGTCCTTTTTTAGCTCGACTATAATCTTTGGAGTTACAGCTCTCCAAAAAACATTTAAATCTTTTTCTTTGCTGTGATTCAACGGAACATTCATTACATGTTGTCGTAAATATTTACCACCGCTAATAAAAGGGTTGAATCTCAACTTTGTTTCTCTACCGAAAAACCTTTTAATAGCGTTAATGTAGTCTTTTTTAATCAATCCCTCGTTTGCTCCAGAGCCGTGTAGCGGTAGCTCAATATTTTTAACTGTTACGAGAGCTCGTAATTCCTCTAAATTTAATTCATACAATGGCTTTGGTTTTTGTTGATTTATATACTTTTTAACCGCGTTGTACCAACTACGTTTATCAACTCTATTCTTGCTGTTTTTCACGATCATTATTCGACCAATGTGTTGTCGCGTAAATATTTTCAATTCTTTCAATGTCCATTTCGATAAATATTTCGTTGTAGGCATCTTTATTATACAACTAGATAATAGTTATTTCATTATCTCACTTTTTAAAGTCTCTTTTTTAATCGTGATGATGATGTTAATTTTTAAAAATCGTGATGATGATGTTAATTTTTAAAAATCGTGATGATGATGTTAATTTTTAAAAATCGTGATGATGATGTTGATGTTAATTTTTAAAAACTACGCTAAAACCCCTTCGATTTTTTGATGAGGTTTTACCATACCAAAATATCTTTTTTGATACATACCAAAATATCTTTTTTGATTGCTCGCCCCCTCCGGCATTAGACATACTACTTAGCCAGACATGTGTTGCATGCTCTAGTCACGGATCATATCATGAGGGAGATGATCATGGGTCGGGAATTTTTTTTGTGGGGGGGGGGGGAGGGTTGAAGCCCGCCTCCTCCAGCTCGCTGCGTTACAGACATTGTGGATGCTGTTCACTCGGAAAATGCAATTTTGTCGGAATTCACTTAACTCATCATGTTTTAGGACATAATGGAAACAAAGATTCAATGTAAACCGCGTAATGTGATCAAGTGGTGCATTATATTAACGAACATATCAGCAGCTGGTACATGGTACGTATATGTATCAAAATCATCAGAGCAGTGTTGCGCGTCTGTGCATCGAGCGTAGGCGCGGGACTTCAGCTGTCTGTAATATCACAGATTATAACTAGAAAAGCACTTTTAGTGTAGGGCCGGCCGGGGAGGTATTTCACTTTTTTATAATTCTGCTCCCTCAAAACATGTACAGGCCTATTAGAAACAGAGTGCGGCTATAAGCCAGGCACTTCGTGTCTGACGTCACTGTGTTTGATCTGGTATTGCGCGGCGCCCAGTTGAGAACCCATTTCTACAGCAGAATCTTACGGAGAGGTTAATAAAATTCAAACAATAAACAGGCATTTTTTGTTGCAAACTGATGTTTTATACCTACCTGTTTACAATTACGAGTGAAATACTGCAAACACTGTGACTCGATATAAGCACGCACACGTGTGCATTGTTTATATGTTTGCAAATGGGTTCTCAACTGGGCACCGCGCAATACCAGATCAAACACAGTGACGTCAGACACGAAGTGTCAGGCTTATAGCCGCACTCATTAGAAACAAGACTAGACACGGTAATTTTCATGTAAAAAAGTACCCCCTCTGTTGTCCAAAGTAAGCCAGTATCCAAATGAGGCGTTGTATCTTTCGTTCATTCATCGGACGCGTAGGTGGAGAGTGCGTGGGTCAAACCTATATTATGGTTAGTTTACTTTTTGCTTTATTGTGATTGGTTTTCAATTTAAATATGAAATTTTTTCATGAATATGCAAAGTTTATTTAATAAACAGTCACATGATAGCTTTCCCCGCGAAAACGAGGTTGTTTACATCATGGAATTGGCACAGAAACCTGTGTAAGTGGAGGCAGCCATTAAAATGAAATTTTTCCTTGAATATTTGAAGACGTTTTTCCAGCTGTCGTCATCGATACGTCCGAATTTTTTATCAGCACAATCAAGCTAGTAAATCAACGATCAGGACATCTACTTTTATTTTATCCACAAGGTACGTCTGGGACAACGTTGTTTCCTTACAAAAACGACCCCGAAAATTCAACATCGGCGGTTGGTTTTAACCATTATGTGTACAAAGCAATAGCGTTTAACATACACAGTACACGTACATAATTTTGATATTAGCCTAGTACATGTATATCAAAACCCGCGTTTGCATGACCTAAACTTATGACGTTTTATTTTTAATGGTTGTTTACTACTAACTAGTAAAGTACTGGAAAAACACAGTTTTTAAAGTAAATTTAAAGAAATACCACACAATGACATTATGACAATGACATATAAACAAGTTAACGGTTCACCAATGACAATGTTTTTATTTACAATTACATGTAATAATACTTAATAGTCCCATAGAGCAAGAACTGGTCCTTGCTCTATGATAGGCCTAAGTTCTAACAACAACATGCCTAATATTATGAATATTAACGTAATTTTACACTGTACATCATACATGTTTTATGATCACACTATCCATTTTCAACTTCGTGTCCACTTTGCAATGACGGTCATACCCTAGTCGTAGAATATGGTATTGATCTCCAAGAGATTGCATGGAAAGAATGTTGTATCCATCTGCCACTTTTAAGGGGTTTTTTGTAATTTTTTTGCAACCACTAACCAGTTAAAACATTATTCTATCGATATTTGGGGGTACAGAAAGTGAAAACTATCTTTAAAATCCACTTTTGTGATGGTTTTTGGACTTTTGGTTTTGGTTTTTGGACTGTTTCCCTTCTAAAAAATCCTCCCCTACGCATGTACAATGACCGTGTTGGTCACTAATGGGGGAGTTGACAAGATCAGACTGACATGACTGAGGAAGTCATCGTATAGGCCTACCAAAAATTCCCAAATTTTCGTGAAATAAATATCCTGGAATAATTTGAAGTATATGTCCATCATCATCCATATGTTCTCCACCGTACTGGGTAGGTAAGATTGCATGATTGGTTATATTGAATGAGAAAAAGTGGCGGTCAGATACTACAGTCTACCCGATTGCCCTCTGTGACATTAGTGTTACTTTTTCAATTTTTACTTCTTTGATGGTTTTATTAGTCATAGGCCTTACTATTGATTGTTTTTTTTATCATTTCTTTCAACCAGGAATTGAAAACAGTTTACGGCATTGGCAATTGGCGCATATGTTAATTTCAACAAACAGGTAAATTAACCAATATTCATTAACATTCTGTACATGTAGGGCTACAGTACATGTGATTGTTTTCAAAAGATGTCTGCTTTGTTTGTTGTCCTGTGGCTGTTAACCCTTTCATTACCAGCCAGTTATGTAAGAGAGTACCCTTCTTTACCACAGTAATTAGGAGCCCAATGTCACTTCAGCACCACTGGGTTTTTCACAATTTCATTGAAGTGCGCCCTCACTCTGCAGTAATAGACACTTTTTTTTACATGTGTACTGTACATACCAAATGGCTCAAATATATTTGTATGTTAAACTGATGGTAAAAATGAGTATACAAAGGGAGGAAAATATTGTGCAGATTTTTAAGTGTAAAAGCAAAACAATGAAATATTTAGATCAGTATTTACACTGAAGAAAAGTAATACAAATGGGTAATATTTCATGTAAATACGGTACATGTATAAGATTTCTTTTCCATGTGAAAAACAATAACTTGGATGAGATTTTGGGGGATTTTTTGTTTGTTTTCTACTTGGAAATAACCATTCAGTGTACATACATCACAATCCATGCTAACAACCCCTCACCCCCCCCCCCCAATTCAATGTTGGTTTGGACTGTAATCTGCGGCTTGTCCGACCATTCCCAACATTGAATTGGAAAGATAAGGCAAATAGTACAGATTTACAATCAATTGATGTGGTATTTCTTAAAGCAAGGAACTATGCACATAGGTTGTGTACATTGTTTACAGATCATCTTCGTTTGTTTTCGCCTGCCTTATTTGCGGTTACTGCAAACAATGCAGTCGCGTTTCTTTCCATTGGGTTTTTTGCCAGGATAGTGCTGTTGCCCTGTCAACTCGATAGGAATATGGTATCTCAACTGACTTGTTGCGTTACGTTCCCTACCCAACAGCAAGCCCTGTACAATCCCTATACAAAAATCAAGGTTACTGACATTTTTGTTCCCTGCTATGCTGGTGAATATTACTCTGCTATTGACAATACAGATATTCAGCATATGGAAAAAAAACTCTTTTCCACCATTTCAAGCTTCTGTGTGTATGATTGTAGTACTGAAAACATTGGTCGGCAAGATCAGTTCCACCCATGTTTTAGTTGTAATCATCAATACAATTGGGCTTCATAACATCACAAAATCCACATGTGCTCTTATTACACCGAATTTGCTTTTTGGACAAATCGGTGTTGCCTACATTAGTTAAAAGTGTTACAGATTTTTTGTCTTGCCAAACGATACACAATTGCCCACCTTTCACCCAAAAAAATGGGTCATCTCCTTTTTTCATTTTATGGTTTTTGGGGTTTGTTGCCTGGGGTATTCCCCGTGTAGTGTAACGAACAGTTCCACAACATCTGAATCCTAGTTTAGCAAGTTTAGCTGAAAGAGCTGGGCTAGTATAGTAATTATCACAATATATTACATGTCCCTTATTCTCAAATCCATGGACCAGTTCAATGACGACTTTTCCTGCAACTGTTAGGTTTGGTGGATGGCAGTCTGACTTGGTATCTACATGTACGTCTGCATCATAAACAGTTTGGGTGTCGTCGGCTCCTGTGTACAGTTTCCAAGCACAGGTGTATCCTGTTTTGGACTCGTTCAGGGAGAATGCTTTAATACCCCGTTTGATAGGTTTTTTAGGCATGTACTGAACAAAACTTAAGCGTCCCTTGAATTTCAACATACTCTCATCTGGAGACAGATTCTGCGCAGGGTTATACAGGTTGAGAAACTTCGGGACGAGGACTTCTATCAAGGGCCGAACTTTCGAAAGTTTGTCCCGTTGTAGCCAAACTCTACGAGGAATTTGGTTATTTGAGATGTGGAGAAACCGAAGAATTGAACTGAACCGATTTCGGGACATGATCGACGGGTAGAATGGGATGCGAAGAACTTCAGATGTTGACCAGTACATCTTGTATTGAGAGGATTTGTTTGCTCATAGCAATGAGAAGTGCCACAAATGCCATCATTTCTGGAATGTTGGTTGGGTGCCAGGAGAATTGTTGACCAGGATTTGAGTCTATTGTTTGCTGCGCATAGCGATTAGTCTCATCGACGAGCATATCCACACGAGTTGACAAAATACAGCTTGAAGATCTCCACTGCCGACAGTGTGGCAAAGTCGCCGGTGGGGCCAGAATTTCCATTGAACTGCACAGTCCCACACTCGTAATGGTCTCGTCGTTCCCAACCGGATCGGAAATCTAACTTTCCTGTCGTCCTCCTTGATCTCGGTCGGCTGTCACCTTGGTAGGTAGGCTGCAACAGAAAAACAAGGCAAAGGAGGATTAATCTCGGTCCTTTGTAAATACAATATCTCAATGCTGCATGTGCACAGGCCACAGGGGGTCATGCGCAAAATGAATATTGTGCTGAGAAAAAAAAAATGGCAGATTCCATCCACTCTCCAAAACTCGTTGTCGATAAATTTTCGTTTTAATGTGGGATTGTGAATGTGAATTCCCCCAACTTCTTGCATAATACGACTTATGAGGGCCTTTTATTGTGAGTTTGAGTATAAATAATTTTATCACGAAAGTGATCAAATGCGTTATGCGCAACTTACAATACGGATCGGGTTTTCTCAATGGGCATGCATATTGTTGTGCACTCGTTAGCCAGCGGCAGGCTTATGGGCTATTTTCCACGTCAAGCCTTTTATATGCCCAGGGTGGATCATGGCACAGCCAATCAGGGGCGTAGGCGGGAAGTTTCCCTTTAGGCCTCCACCAATAGTTTGTCTGGTGGCAAACTTTGGTGGAGGTTTTAACCAATCAGGTTGCGCGCTGTAAAGGTTGGCGCTTGGTGTCAAGCAACCAGTGCGGTTTGGGGCATTCTTGTCACAGCTCCTTGTTTATTAACAAGTCCATGGAGTTTTTGGGTTAGCGGTTTATGTTTTTCCCTCCTCCAGCCCCCTTTTCACCACCAGTTGGGTTTGTGCTGTTGGTTTGGCAGTTTTGGGCGGAATAGCACATTAACTTCCCACTTTTGGTGCAGCAGTTCTGGCAATTAACAGTTACTGCAGTCCTAGAAAATTAAACTTAATAATATGGAGATTTTAGTGCTCCGTTATTTACATGTTATCAAGTGTTCATAGTGCCGGGATCTCCCTCGGGCTAGTTCAGACCGCAGCTTCCTAGGTGGGACGCGAACACTTGGTTGATTCATATTGTATTGATTCATATGATATGCTGTGTATTATGTTACACATGTGCATTATACTGTTTGTTATTGTCAACATTTAAATGTATGTTTTAATAACTATCCCCATTGGGGGGTAGTGGTGCCAGGTCTGGGTATACAGAGTCTTGGGTACGCTGTATAGGTGGTCCCAGCTGGTTTTTCTCTGAGGTCTTGGGTATCTCAGGGTGTGTGTTTGTTTGTCTTTATCAAATTATGCTGTGTATTAGCATATGTTACACATGTGTATTATACTGTTTGTTATTGTCCACATTTAAATGTATGTTTTAATAACTATCCCCATTGGGGGTTAGTGGTGCCAGGTCTGGGTATACAGAGTCTTGGGTACGCTGTATAGGTGGTCCCAGCTGGTTTTTTTCTGAGGTCTTGGGTGTGTGTTTACTGTTTGTTTGTCTTTATCAAATGCTGTTTAATGACAAATCCGGTTTGCCCATAGTCTGGTATTCCGGTGGTTGATGGTGTCAACCTCTTTGAATAAAAAAGCTTGAAAGCTGTGGCCAAGTGGCATTCAAATGAATTTGTAGTTGGTGCTATTTATTGTGAGTTTGAGTATAACTCCTAAACGCGTTTATTAAGTGTTAGCAAGCGGGCGTTTATTTTAGCGTTAAAACATAAACACTTATTTTTGAGTGTAATTTAAGTAAGGCTCCAAAATTGGATGATATTTGGATGATAGGGAAGTTTTAATGTATTTTTTGTTTCATTTTTATTTCTTTAATCAGATGAAACTGACAGTGACATAGATGAGACTCCTGTAGAAGCAGTTGACAATTCAGGTCTGTGTGATCATCATGACTAAACAGACTTCATTATTTCACCATCAAATTACTATCTTACATAATATGTATTGTGCCAAGGGTGTTGTGCTGACAGTGGTGTAATTTGTGTTTACAAATAGGCCTACTCATTTGAAGTAATGTTTTTGTTTCTTGTGTATTTGTTTAATCAGATGAAACTGACAGTGATATGGATGTAGATGAGACTTATTATCCTCCAGTAGAAGTAGTTGACAATTCAGGTAAACTGTGTGATCACCATGACTAAAAACACTTCATTAAAAACATCAAATTACTATCATACACGTATTGAGTCAAGGGAGTTGAGCTGACAGTTGTGTAAATTACATAATAATAATAATAATAATAATGTGTGGACTTATATAGCGCACGTATCCACCAACTGAGTGGTGCTCAAGGCGCATTATATTATTACCCCTGATCATAAGGCTCATAAATCATTCCTGAAACCATATCAGCTCCCTGGGGAGTATACAGCTCAATTGCTGCCATTACAGCGCATATAGGGCTAATCAACCAACTCTGCCCTCACAGGTACCCATTTAACCCCTGGGTGGAGAGAAGCAATTATGGTTAAGTGTTTTGCTCAAGGACACAAGTGTCACGGCCGGTATTCGAACCCACATTCTGCTGCTAACACCAGAACTTGAGTCCGGTAAGCTAGACCGCTCGGACACGACACTCCACATGTATTCACATGAAATTGTTTTTTTATTTGTATTTGTTTAATCAGATGAAACTGACAGTGACATGGATATAGATGAGACTCCATTAGAAGCAGTTGACATTTCAGGTCTGTGTGATCATCATGACTAAAAACACTTTATTATTTCAACATCAAATTACTATCTTACGTAGTATGTACAGTACTGTGCCAAGGTATGTTGAGTTGAGTGACGCCTTTTGCTTCAAAACAATGATGCCTATATCACACACATGCTCACATTCAAACATGAAGGTGACAAGGCTTTCTCAGTAGCTGGATCTAGATGCTGGAACCAGCTACCTCTCAACCTTCGTACTTGCAACTCTGTTTTTTGAATTCAAGTCAAAACTGTTTTCCTCTTGACAAGATTACTTCTCATTGCATTGTTCCTCTGGAATTATTGTTCCTCAGCGCAATCCCACCATTGGAAAATGTGCTTTATGAATGGTTGTATTATTGCTGTGGCTTATGTTGCTTGAATGATCCTCACAACATGTTAGTGCTCCTCTCCTCTATGTCTTCTCTGACACTTAGTGGTCTGATCGAGTCCCGCTTTTAATTATTCTTAATTGTGGATGTAAATTGGTGCAAACAACTGGCCTAAGTGGGTCAGTTACAATTCATATAAGTGTGATTGTCTGTGTGGTTATTTGAAAACAGAGCAACCGAAGGACATACAACAACCAGGGAACATCCAAAAACCAAAGGATACCCAGCGGCCAAATACAAGGGATTTCAGGCGGCCAAAAGACACCTGGCATCTTCAGGACATGGAACAACCAGGGGACATCCGACAACCAAGGGACACCCAGCGGCCAAATTCAAGGGACTCCAGGCAGCAAAAAGACACCCGGCATCTTAAGGACACGGAACAACCAGGGGACATCACACAACCAGGGAAAACCCAGCGGCCAATACAAGGGATTCCAGGAAGCCAAAAAACATCCGGCAAGAGGACTTAAGGCAACCCAGGAATATTGTAGGGCAGCGAAACAACCCACAAGCTGCACATTCAAAAAAACAGGGTAAGTCTCATATGTATAGTGTACAAATGTTTTTAACCCTCATGACCCTAGCAGTTCCCTCTTATAAATATGTGTAATGCCATGCATTTTAAGCTGTAAATTACACGCTTTTTAAAAGAAAATGCAAAAATTTAATAGAAACAATAACTTCTGTCAAGGCATGCATAATTGCAAACCTGACTTCCCAAACTTAATGTTGCAAGTCACAACTTGAACTTTCACAAAGTTCATGTGTTGTGTTGTAACCAATACAAATGCATTATAAGTAGGGCCAATTCCAAAAAATGTGCGGATTTAATCATCGCTCCCGGGACACAGCTATAGGTTAGAACAATACATACATGCAGGGCCATGTAGCGACTGGGGGGTGGTTTGGATGGTTAGTGACCCCCAAAAAAATTTGATTCAGTCGCAGCGTTGTAGCCACGGTGGGCGGCGCCGGGCGGGCCCGCCCGGAACTCAAAACTTCCGCCCAGTGCTCTGAGCAAAATACACTGTGCCGCCCAGCACAGATTTCCCCCAGAATAAATTAAAATAATTATTGTCGAACTGTGCATTAACCGCAGACACAGTGAAGGCTCTGAAGAAGGAGTATCAAATATCATAGAGAAAGAACAGTCAAAAGGCCATTCAACTTATTTCATGTTGATGGCCCCATAACATGAACAGTTTTGGAACCTGGCATCATGCCTTCATTCCCTTGTCTTTACACATGAGGCCAAACAAAATGTTGAGTTGCCCTCCAGTGAAAATATTTGAATGGGTCGGTCGGTGGGGATTATTATTTTGTTTCTCCTTGACTGTCATTTTAAGATTGAAATGCATTGGAACTGAAACCACATACCATGTTTTTCAAAGACAATGATCTAGCAGTATGCACAAGTACCTAAAGAATAAAAAGACATCACATATTCAACTTTATAATAATCTTTCAACAACTTTATTTCAACATTTCATACACTTGTTTCTAGCACTTTTGTTCTTAACAACTTTATGCATCCCATTGGTTGACATATGATATTAAGACATTTGTATACAGTCCTATCAGCAAGGAATTTTGCTTCAGAATACAAGTATCCCAAGCATTTTTGTTGTACTGTTAAACACAGGTTTTGTTTTGTTTATATTTTGAGTTCTTGACTTCAAACTTCTGAAATTATGTTTTATACACAGAAAATTGGTAAGTTTCATTAATAAATAGGCCTACATGTACGAATGACGGGAAAAAAAAAAAAAAAAAAAAAAACGACCCGAGATTTCAGCACTTTTGGGTCGGTCGGTGGAGGGCAACTCAACATTTATATTTTTTGGCCTAACACACAAGCTTGTGCTTGCAATGATGGCCCCATAACATGAATAATTTTGGTCATTGTGGGGGTGTACAAAGCAAACAAGTATTGTTATACTTTGTATCAAGTTACATTTAAGTGTAACATTTTTGTATGGTTTAAAACCACAGTAGCTATAATCTTGCAGCACATCTGAGGGAACTTTATCAGTGAAGTGAGTGAGTGGAGACAGTCGGCAATGGCTGACATGTGGGGAATTTCTGGTTATAGTAGATAGTCGCAATAAATTGTTTTGTGGGCTTGGCAGGAGGGACCGCTTATGTTTGTTTTATAAATCCAGTGTGCAATATGTCACCTGTGGGCATTTATTTGTTTTTATTTGTTGATAACAGGATTTTGAGGATTTTAAATTTCGGAACTGTGATTGTAAAAGTTGTATGAATCAATGACAAATTGTACAGGAGTTTCAATTCATGTTGATTAAATTTGTGTAATTGACACTAATAATAACAGTATTGTTATTATTATTATTGATCCATTTCATTTTATTTCAGAAATCCTACTACAAATACAAAATAAATACATCATCATTCAACATATTAAATCAACATTCAACATTTATCATGTGATGATTATTATACATAACACTGCATTTATTTCCTGTATACAGAATGTTGTCTTTAGCATTTTTCCAACCCAAAATAGTGCTTCAAACCCAAAATGTTTACTCCTCAAAAGTCAAAATCCCTAAAATCCAACAGTTCTGTTGCACATGGGCCTCTTGTGGGCCCCCCTTGGACCCCGGCCATGAACCGCTGCGCTCCGCTGCGCTCCGCTCGCCCTTTGTGGACTTAGAGCCCACCACTAAAATTGGTCTAGCTACAACCCCGTTCCGTCGGCATTTTTAAAGCGAATGGTCGCCAAATGAAACAAAGTTCATGTGTTTGTTGTAACCAATACAAATGCGGTTTAAGTACACATGTAAGGCCAATTTAATTTATTGATGTCCAGGCCCTGTAACAAAACTTCAGTCAGCAAATTTGGAAAATCTGGATTTCTCTGCTCGTTTTGCCGACTGACATTTTATTGTTTATCTCGGCTCTCCAAACTTCCAAAAGATTTGCCGAATGCCAGCACACAGCAGGGCAGTACGTTGAATGTTAATTATCAGTTAAACTGAGAAACTGATAATTATCAGTTTTTGATATACATGTACATGTATGTACATTGTAATACAATCTTCGAGAAAAAGATAAGTGCGCCCGGCAAGCGGCACAGCTGTGCTGCGTGTCAGAATTTAACTTGCCTTAGCTCTTTTCATGAATGTGCTTTCAACCAGCTTCCCTAAAGGTAAGTATTCAAAACCATGGCTTTCTTTTGTTAATATGTAAATTTGTTCAACGTATTAGTTTAACACTGGTAAGTATTTGGGATTCCTTAGGCTATTGTGTTCCAGTCATGTGTGGAGTTGTGAATGAGAGGTGGTTGATTTACATAGGAATGTGGAACTTTTAGTTAAATAGTGGGGTATGGGAGCAATTATGGGTGTGCTGCAGTCAGTCTAGCTGCATCTTAGACAAAGATGAGATGTAATTTGTGACCCGTTCTGCGAAAAAGGGTATTAAGGAACGCTATGCTATTACCCGTAAAGGGCTGTTCTGTGTGGAGAGGGTGAAAAACAATGCACGTGATTTTTTTTGTTGTTGGTTTATTGGCTTCTATTATATCAATACTTTCATAATTTATTTACAGAAATATTATTATTGATGAGTAAAGATGAAAAAACAAAAGTTTAAATTTTACACATTATGCAAATTAGCAAAAATATTAGAAAAAATACTTCAAGATGCTTGATAATTCAAATTTATATTGCACAAGCATTCCTAAAGGAGCTCAAAAGGAACATAACTGTTGCTATGGGCATTCAAGAGCTTCTTCTTAGCTCACTTCTTTTCCACTTGCTGTGTTTAAGGGCTGTATCTATGAAGGCACTTCCGTTAATTTGTACAATATGAATATACAAAAATCAGTATATCTCCAGAATGCAAAATGCCACAGGGTTCAAACCTACACCAAATTAAAGCTTATAATGTAACCAATTCAGCTATGTATGTAACTTCAGTTTTTAAATTTTGTCCCATAATACCCATTTTTGTGGAGCTGGTCACATTTTGAAAGATCGCCAGAGCTGCAAAATGTTAGTTATTATGTTAAGCTGCCATTTTGCCGAGAACCAGAGCAAACATTCACAAATTGATTGGAGAAGAGATACAGCTGCTGGGATCTGCAATCCAAGATACAATTTTGATGGAAAACCGTGGTTTTCAGCACTGAGTGATTTGTAATAACGCCAGACTGAGTGTCGGCAGAAAGTGTGACGTCCTGTGTCCAGTAACTTGGGTCACTACCAGCGACAGAGGGCGCGTGAACTTTGTGAACTTTGAACTTTTGTTTCGCGGTGTCTAAAACAACATGAACACGTCGACCTAGCTGTGTGGAGTGACGTGAGGATTTAGAACTATGAGTTTGAGAAGGACTACGCCGTAGATTTGGTGGGACCATTTGTCTTTGCATTTAACCCAGAATGTATTATGTCACACTCACAAGTGGTGTGTGAATGTCGAGCACAGGTTGTTTATGAACTTTCATATTGAGTAGTTTATATTCTCAAATTTAAATTTGTGATGTCAGATCAGGGAACATTTCAAATCTTTTGAGGAAGTGTTAACCATTTGTATGAGGTACCGTATATGACTAAATGAGCATTTACAAATATATAAGACTAAACTAAATATAGAAGAGCAAAACCATATATTTAAGAGCAAAATCATATGTGACCCGCTCTGGGAAAAAGGTGATATAAGTCGCGCTATGCATTAATGCACAATGGGCCGTTCCATGTTGAGAAGGTGAAAAATTATTGCAGATTAAATTTTTTGTTGTCTTGTATTGCGTCTTTGATTTCTATTTTTTCAGATTTCATTCACAGAAATGTTTATTTCCATGAATAAAGTGAAAAAAATCCATCATTTTGTGTGCATTGTTGTCTTGTTTTGTTTTAGATTGAATGTGTTACGCGGGACAAAAGGCCATGATTTGTCCCTTCGATTACGAAATTCTTCTATACCCACCATGCAAAGTTTTGGTATCGTCTGATAGCTTGACATCCACTACTGGCAAATGTGGTTATACTTTAGGCCATAGGTCAGATGCAAATGAGCTACGAGAAAAGAAATTGATAAACAAACTGCCCTTGTTGCTACGGGTGTCGCCATCTCGTAACACGTGTTTACAATCATGGGCCGTTATTGGACAATTATGGCCCATTCTGGCTACAAATGCATGATTACTAGTGCCAATTTAGCTTGCAGCGCATGCTTGATTCTTTTGTTGTTGACGTGCTGTTCTAGAAACTGTAACGTTACAATCTTTCTCAAAGTATCGTATTTTCCACAATTTTAGTTTTGTATTTTCTTTAGTATATCTTCGTAATAATGTGTTCGAAGGATCGTTGTTTTGCCGATGCATTAAACGAGATTCGTGATGCCAACCTTCACGGTATTGAAGATGAGATCGTTGGATTTGTGAATGATTATTTCATGGGCGACGATGTCGATGACGACGCGTCCTCTGAATCGAGTGACGGCAGTGACATTGACATTGACAGTGTTACTGTTAGTGAAGATGACGAAGAAAATGACCAAATTGACCCCCAGACCAACCTATGTTGGTTGTGGACATTGTTCCCTTCGGCTTCGAGGATGAAGGAGAAAGTAATGGTGCCCGCGAGTGTGATGCCGACCGCGTAAACGCCAGGGATTTCAACTGTAGTTGCCAGCTTTTACCGCGGCGGCCCATGTTCAGCGGTTCTCACCCACGGCTGTTCCGCCCTCAAAAAAGTGCGCCCTCTGTTGCCAATTTGTGTCCAATAGCTTACGCGTCAAATTTGCATTACGTCATTGTTTATTCCTAGACGTGGACGCCGGTGACCGTTAACGGTGTTCGCGTTGACTTTGAAATACATTTTTTTGATTGGTTGAAAATGTTGTCATCCCATGGAAATGTGCCAAAAATATAAACATGACCCTTGAACTTATTGTGACCAGCCAGACTAACTACGCTGCCAGGCCGCGTATTTGTGTTTACACCGCAGCGACGGGTTTTGTACGCATTTCGCCCTTGTGTCAAGACTATGAACCCATTCAGCACGCATGCGCGAAGGGAATTTCGACACGCAAAAAACCTACCATCAACGGAGAGGAATGGCTCCATGAGTTGCACTGCAGAGCGCCATGGTCGACTGCAGCTTGGAGTTTTCTATCGTCGCGCGCCTGGGTTTCGTAGTCTCTCTCAAGACCGGAATTGGCACTTTTACTGCACAAACCCGTCGCTGCGGTGTAAAACAAAAAACGCTGCCAGGCCCTGTATAATACACCTAATGTTTACCTTGTATTAACACAACATAAACATTATTGATGAGATTTGCTGAAACTGTGGAAATCAATAAATACAATAAATGAGCTCATCCTTCGAAGGTATCCGTTTTAGTACGTTAAGTTCAGGCAGATTTGAGGGAAATTGATGTATAAAGGGAAGGTACATCAATTGTAATTTGTAACATAACAATATTTTTTCTGAGATGAATAATCTGGAGAATTTACATGTATAAACTTTACAAGGATACTTTTAATATACTGAGGTACTGCGTCAGGGCCTAGAGTACAAACGCTGTTTTTTCTGATTACCATTAAAGGAAAGGTATAATATTGATAATTATAGCAGATTACCAAATTAACGAATTATTATCTGTAAAGTTGGTTCAATTATCGATCATATTGAGAAATTATTGTCTAAAGTATCTTACAAAAAAAAATGTTAATGTTGAATTAACAAAAAGTTTGCTGCCCAGTAATTTCTTGTGAAAAATATTCACATAAACAAATTAAGGGTTTTTACTTAATCTTTAAAGGAATTTGCGCATTGCTTAATATTACGACTGAATTTTGTCACACCGATTGGTTCATTGAAAATCATAGAAACAAATAAGATTTATCGAAAGCATTAAGCTTTTAGATATCTTTCTTTAAAGGTAGTGTTTTACCGTGTTAAAATCTGTATAAGAACTTTTCATACAGTATTCAGAGTTTATAATATTGTCGTAGATCGATTTTGCTCCATTATCTGCAGATGAAAGCACGGACGGAACGGTTGTGTCTTCTGCACATTATGCCTCATCTCCCCGCCCTACAATCGTCCCTACAACGGCGATCCACTTGCTGCTCTCCCTAGATCATTAACCGCTGCGCCACAGATGATATGCATCTCTGCCAATGCCGTGTCGGTTAAGGTAATACCTGCTAACTGCTTGCTCGTATTGCTTATAATTTTGACTACGTCTGTACATGTACTGATTCTCTCTCCCCATAATCAGCAGAAGTCATTTAATATACATACCATAATGGCTACCGATGGGAAGACACCTTGGTCCCCAGTCAAAAAGATGTCTGAAGGGGAAATGATGACACAGATAAAAACATTACAAGATCAACTTATGGCAAAGCAAACCGAATCCAACATTCTTACTTATGCTAGTCCGAAAAAGCTAGCATCATACTCTGGTTCACCGAGGCTTTATTGAAACGAGAAGATTGGATTTGTGACGTTAAAGGCAACAATTAGGTCTCGCCCATTGTCTGAGGAAGATAAAGTTGATTTTGTCTTCCAACATTTGACTGGACCCGCTAGTGAAGAAGTTAAATTTAGACCTAGAAAAATTGTTGAAGATCTTTCGGTATTCTTAGAGAAGTCTTTGGTGATCAGGGATCTTCAGTTCACTTTCAACGATCTTTCTTCGAAAGAAAACAAGAGAGGCAGAGAACATCCAGGTTCTCTCACGCACTTTTAGATCTATTTGATAGGGCTGGCAGAAAATCACCCCACCTACCCACAAAGAACAGGTTTTATGTGACCAATTTGCAGATGGTGTCTCAGACAGTCTTTTGAGAAAACATTTAAGGAAGAGTAAAGATACCTACAATTGAATTATTTACCTGTTGTAAGGTCCGAAGCCATAGATTGGGCTGATGAGTTGACTGATACACCTTTCGCTAAGCCAAAAGCCAACATCCAATCAGCTCCAACTGAATTATTTACACTAAGATCTGATTAGCCATTAATTGGACTGATGACCTTAATACACAACAGAAAGCTACTATCCAAGCAGCTAGAACAAGTCTCATGTCAGAAACTAAAGCATTGACTGACATCGTTTATAAACAACAACAACAAATAGAACAACAGCAGAAACAAATTGAACAATTGACCAACTTAGTACATGAGCACATAAAAAAACAAGATCTTAACAAAAATATAGAAACTTACACAAACCGCAGAGATAAAAGTAGAAGTAGGATGAAATGTGATTTCTGTAAGGCATCAGGCCATACTAAGGATAGGTGCTTTAAGCTCCAAATTAAAGAGGCACAAGAAACCATCGAGAAACTCCGTAAAGAAGTAAGTGAAGTCCTCATCGGGAAACTAGACCTTCCCACTGTTTTGAGTCCATCGGTAGGGAGGCATAGAGTGGGCTCGACTTATCCAATGAAACATCGCTTTGTTGGTGCTTGTCCTACAGTAGTGGCTAAAATTGGTGGAAATGATGTTATATGTGTTGTTGACACAGGTTCTATGGTATCAACTCTCACCGAGGAAGGTTTTCATTCTTTATTTAAGCCTAGTGACACACAGATACATAGTGATAATCTGTGGTTGAAAATTACCTCCGCTGGTGGTCTTGAAATACCATTATGTTGGTTACATTGAGGTTGATATTGAATGTGAGGGGATATTAATCCCACAGGTTGGAATCTTGATAGTTAAAGATTCAGTAGACAAAAAACTACAGGGAGCAGAAGAGACAAGTCCCAGGGTTACTTGGTATGAATGTATTACGATCCCTCGTCGAAGCGATGAACGAGAGCAACAGGGACCATTCTCCTTCACTTTCATTTGTAAACTCCATTCTGACTGTTCATGACTTAGCAGAAGGCCGAGCGAAACCATCAGGTTTGCGAAGGTTGCTTGCAGAAAACATCTTTATCCCCAGTCAGCAATAACAGTTATGGCCGAAACTTGTGGTTTATCTTCATCCAAGGTTGCAATAGTAGAACCTTTGAGAGCTTCTGATCATCTTCCTGTTGGTATTCTGACAGCATCTACGCTTGTGAAACTTGGTGGCACTTTTCCAGTTAGAATTGACAACATATCTACATCGGGTTTCACTTTGCGACCCAAAACACGTATAGGGATTGTCCGAGCGGTAGATAGTGTAATTAATGAAAGTCCTCGGGTGCAATTTCAGGTTTCACTTGATCATATTCTTATTTCTCGGCTAGATGACAATGTAACCAAAGCTACACCACAGACTCCCGTACCAGTAGATCTTTCAAGATTTTCAGGTTCCCCAGATGAATTGATAGAAGTTAACAAGTTGTTGACCAAACACAGGGAGATATTTGTGAACCATAATTTTGATTTAGGAGATACTAGCACAGTGGAGCATCAATTACAACGATTGATTCCGGAACCTGTCGCCCAGACTTTCCGTAGAATCCCCGAATCAATACGAGCAGGTCCAAACAACATATTAAGAACTTGCTCCATCACGGCATAGTAACAGAGTCATAGCCCATTTGCCGCCCCGATTGTGTTAGCGGAAAAAGACGGTTCTCTTAGAATGTGCGTTGATTACCAGACTGTTGAATTCTAAGACTTAAACAAGATGCATTTCCCTTACCTAGGATTTCAGAATTCCTTGACGCTCAGTAGGCGCCAAATTATTTTCCTGTTTAGACTTGGCTGGTGGATACCATCAAGTTAGAGTACGCTCAGAAGATCGTGAAAAAACAGCCTTCATCACACCTATGGGTTACACGAATATGTTAGAATGCCATTTGGACTCTACGGAGCCCCAGCTACCTTTTCAGCGTTTGATGCATGCAACGGTGTGTTGGCGACTTAGTATATCAGCTGTTATTTGTGTACCTTGACGATATCTGTATCTATTCAGAAAACTTTACAGAGCACTTAAAACACCCTTGACATTGTTTTCACTCGTCTGAAGCAGCATGGGTTAAAACTCAAGCCAGCTAAATGTCATCTGTTCCGGAAAGAGGTCAATTACTTGGGTCATGTGGTGTCCGAGAAAGGAATCTCAACCGAGGACGAGAAGACAAAGTGTGTGCGTGATTGGCCCGTACCACGGACTGTTAAACTCCGGTCGTACTGGTTTCGCCAGTTACTATAGACGTTTTGTTCGAGGTTTGCCCAACTTGCTCGTCCATTGCACGCCTTAGTAGGTAATTGTCAGGTCTTGGCCTAAGTTTTCGAAGTAGGTGGTCATCTGCGTGTCAGGAAGCATTTGACTCATTGGAGGCTCAGTTTACATCGACTCCCATCTTAGCATTTGCCGATTTCTCGAAACCTTTCATCGTTGATGTCAATGCCAGTCTTTCTGGACTTGCTGCAGTCTTGTCTCAGATTCAAGAGGAAAAGAGAGAGTTGTAGCGTATGCTAGCCGTACTCTTAGGGACTGCGAGAAAAGGATGGAAAAGTATAGTTCCTGTAAGTTAGAATTGCTTGGTCTCAAATGGGCTGTAACTGACAAATTCAAAGATTAATTGTATGGTTCCCAATTTACCGTTCGCACGGATAACAATCCATTGACACACTTGAAGACTGCTAAGTTGAGCGCTGTAGAACAGAGATGGGTCGGTGAATTAGCATCGTTTGACTTTCAAATTGTCTATCGTCCTGGGCTGCTCAACAAGAACGCTGATGCACTGTCTCGTCAATGTGAGGAAGATGAGGAGGAAGATAAGACGTGCTTTGTGTCTCAAGTCTCTGTCACTAGTAATATCGTCACCGTTTTTACAGAAGTGCCAATTGGGGAAAATCGCAATTTTATCGAGTTAGATTTTTTCGATATTCCACAAATTTACAGGGTCTAAAAATCATTAGTTTGTAATTACACTAATTGGCCAAGGGCAAATGGGTGCTCAAGACCAATTTGCGTTTTCACGAAGGGACAATTGGACCACAGAGCATCGAGCTTTAAGTAATATCTATGTTTTAAACGTACCATGTCACATTCAAGACGCAAGATACATGTAAAATTGTGCCCTATGTGAAAGAACAGATTTTAAACTTTCCAAATATGTCAACTTTTCAACAAAGGGACGATTAATCACAACATAATTAATAATTTAAGACAATAATCCCTTCGAGAAAACGCTCAAATCAACATAACTTTCCCAATTGCAGCGTGCGCCTACCGACCTATAAATAGCTCACAATTGTCTCTTCGTGAAAACGCAAAACTGCTTCGTCCCCAATTTTCCCTCATAGCGTGCGTACATATCCAGAATTATACGGGTACCAGCTTCACACTGGTTCACGATATGTCGATAAATCCTCATAGTTTTGTACACGCGCTGTAAAGACAAAACTCACGCGCAAGGCGTTTTCCGTTTCACGAAGTGCCAATTGGATCGAGCTATTTATGGGTCTGTAGTGGCGCGCTATGCCTTTCCGTTTTCACGAAGGGACAATTGAGAGCAAAATAAGCCATTTCTAGCGTTTTCACGAAAGGACAATTGTATTAATAAATCAATTACGCCGTAAATAATCGTCCTGTTGTTGAATAACGTACATTTGAGAAGTTTGAAATCTGTATTTTCAAACAGTGCACATAAATTGGCAATATTCTGCGTTATTGGTGGTGAAACTACAATTTCAAAAAAGTGAGCAACTTAAAACTCAGATTATCTTGAAACGTGTATTTTGTGCTGTGTGGCCCGAATTGGCACTTCGTGAAAACAGTGACGATATGTCAACAGCAATTACATCCCATTTCGCTTCCTTCTGATTTGCAGTGCACTGTAAATAAAGTAGCCAGCGAACTTGGTCCGAGTAGGGCACAATTGGGGCTGTGTAACTATATTTCCACATTTCCTTCGTATTCCACAGAACAGCTAATTGAGTTGCAGCAATCTGATCCCAACATCGAGATATTTCTGAAATACTATACAGCAAAACGATTGCCAAATAAACGAGAGCGACGAGGTGTACCCATTCTGTTCAGGCAATTCTAAGGCAGACTAAACAATTTTCTATGATCGATGGAATTTTGTTTAGGGATGTCAAGGATCCCAAGACTGGGAACTTACACCAACTAGTTTTACCTTTGTCTATGAAGTCCAAAGTCCTCACCAGTCTACACGATCAATTTGGTTACCAGGGCACTGAAAGAACTATTTCTTTGATTCGTTCACGCTTCTACTGGCCGAATATGTATGCAGATGTGAAGAAGTGGATTGCAAACTGTGAACGGTGTACCATCGCTAAACTTCCTAGGCCATCTGTCAGAAATCCTCTTGGTCATTTAGTGGCTAGCAGACCATTAGAAGCCCTTGCTATTGATTTTACACTCCTTGAACCATCTTCCGACAGAACCGAAAATGTTCTGGTGGTAACATATATATATTTCAAATTCACGATCGCTGTTCAACTAAAGATCAGACAGCACAGACTACAGCGAACGTCTTGGTCAAGCGTGGTTTTGAAGTACGGTGCCCTTGCGTTTACATTCAGATCAGGAAGACAATTTGAGTCGGACCTTATATACCACCTCTGTAATTTGTATAATATAATATGTAAATCACGCACTACAGCATACCATCCACAGGGAAACGCGCAGTGCGAGAGATTCAATCGCACGATGCACGACCTTCAAACACTCAGAAAAACAAAAGCGTTCTTGGTCAATCTTTCTCCCCAAGTTAATATATGCATACAATTCAACACCTCATTCATCAACTGGATTTTCGCCATTTTATCTCATGTTTGGCAGAGATCCTTCTTTACCAGTTGATGTGTTATTAAATCAGTAGAAAACTTCGGCCCTAAATGATAATTGGGTATCCCTCCATCAAGGCGACTTCAAGAAGCATATCGACTTGCTAAGGTAAAGAACCAGCATGAGCGAGATAGACATAAAGATATTTATGACCGTAAGGCTAATTCTAATACCTTCAAAGTAGGCGATTATGTTTATTTGCGCAGTCATGTGAGAGAAATACAATTCAAGACGGCTATAATCATGAGGTCTATAAAATCATAGATCAGCAGATCCGACCAATTTTGTCTACATTATAGAATCAACAGAGATAAATGGTCGTAGAAAACAGTTAATTCTGTTGAACTCAAACTAGTTCCTCCAGGGCTGCTACATAATATTAAACCAACAACTTTGTCGAGGATCCGCAAGACATCTCAACATTTAATGTTACCCCCTTTCCTGGGGAATCCTCGAGTTCAAGTTCAGACTCGGACTTTGATATGGCGGTAGTAATTCCAACCATTGAGCCTGAGAGTCCAAGCAGAAGGGTCCCAGAAGATCGCAACGGGCAACTAAAGGAAAACATCGAAACCCATTTCACTTGCTGAGGCCAGTGTTGTCTCAGCAACAAACATCCACACAGAAGGTTTGACATAAAATTATCACTTTCATTCTCATTGCATTGTTGGTGGCTTTGATTTTCCCTGCACACTCTGGTGACACTTGAAGTAGTATTTGGCATGTTACTAGTCCTTCTGATTCTTGATTCTTTCTACCATTGGGTGACGTTAGCTTGGAGACATCTAGCAACAAAAATGAAATCATTTTGGAATTGAGTTGCGCACGATGGAGAGGAACGTATAGAAGATTTAATTTAATTATAATAATTGTATATACCGCTTTACACCCTGTGGTTAAACATTTCATGAACTTTGGGTTTGATCACGGCGGATTATTATATATATGATATGTAAAGGGACTCTTTTCAGTACACGTTTAGGGACTTTTTCATTGTCGGTGACTCATTTTGGTGGCCCGTCTGAAATCATTTTCTTTCTTGGTGCGACATGCACTAAGCAGGACCCTCACCAACTCTTTTACACCTGACTACAGAAATTCTTGTATGTGTAATTTCTGGTATATCCCCAAACATCTGTTGGCATGTGGTTTTACGAGTGGTTTTTGTTTAGTAGACCACTGTCATTCAGATAGGATCATTTGAGGTTAACTCGTCTGCTTCTTTTGAGTGAAGTTAGGGTCCGAAGTCTGTAAATGTTAATGTTACTCCCCAATGAGTTTTGGTGTGCTTGATTCATTCACTAGTTCATTCAATTTCATCCCAAGGTGATTGTGACGAGCCAGACTAACTACGCTGCCAGGCCCCTGTAATACACATAATGTTTACCTTGTTTGTTTTTCTTTGTATATATAAAAGCTTGGCACTTGTACACTGCACAGGAGGCGAAGTAAGTTGAACATGCCGCCATAGCGTTAATCTTTACTTTGCCATAGCGGTCTTTAACTGCCATAATAATTTGCATAAGGCGGACGAGTTTAAATGCACCTCTTAACGGCTATAGGCACATGGGCAGTGAACATTCCGGACATTCCTAGATATTTTCCTGGAGAGTAAGCAAGTAGGGTGTAGCGCAATTTTGACTTCTTGCCATCGCTTGAAGCCACACCTTACTCCTCTGGAGAGTTTTTGCAGTTTATTCATATTGCCGGGCTGCGTTTATTGGGCCCCCTATCTTCCAGTTGGTATACCAATCAGTCACCGTGAGGGGCATGGGTGGACAAACTACAAACCTACAACTTTAACCTTAAAATTATTGTAGGATTTTATTTGGGAATGATTGCTGAAGTGAAATTGGCTTTAGATTAAGATTAACTGTTTTGTTAAAGAATACAGGAATTTGTGTAATATTGTTTGAATGGATAACTGAATTTCGATGGATTTAATATTTGTTTTCCCATTTATTTACAGAAAACCATGAATATATATTAGTGACTGTCGTTTTGTAAAGAGTGTAAAATACTGTAAATTTCATCCCCACCACCGCCGAATAAATTACTGAGTAAGAAACATAATCTCTGACTCTTTTTCGTTGTCACTGCATCCCGCGTAACCTCACCAACTCCAGGTTACATTATGATAATTTTTTAATTCACTGCTTCTAGAGTGATGCAAACAGAGTAATACTGTAGCTTAATCTGTGCGACATGTGTCGAACTCTTGCGCCAGAATTTGTATCAGTTTGTCCCTGTGGTAATTCGCCACATTTTTCCGCCCCAGAAAGCAGATGTTTGTGCAATCTTGAAGAAGGTTCTCTGATCATGCCAACATGCCTTTGATCTTATCCTGAGTAATTTTGCTCTGGTTTTGAGGGTGATATTTTGTTGACCACAATGCATTGATTCCTACACTTCTGACGATGAATTTGAAGTTTACTTGTCACTCCATTTGTGTTCAAGTTGTGCTTCAACTCACAATATCCATTGATGTACTGAGGGGCCAGGATTGTCTTTCAAGTGACACAGAGGAGCATAGAAATCAACAACATCCATGAGCTTGTTGTAATTGTACAACAAGTCACCGACAGAGTCGATTTGTGTCATAAAACTGAACCCTTCTGTCAATGTGTCTGAAAGATTCAACATTGTTGGAGCACAACTTCCTATATGCCACATATCTCTGAGTACTTTGAGTTTGGCAGCAGTTGAGTGGTTAATAGAGACTACATGTAGCATAATGGACACCTAATAAATTGCCTTGTCTAATACAAAGTCCAGGTCCGTCACTAAAAAATTTAGTATTATGAGAATGTAACATCCTTCGAGAATATATCACAGGTGTGGCCTCTCTGATGTGTGGGTACCTTTACGACTTTGGTGAGACCAATTTTAGCTGACTTGGGTTGTCAACATTATCCTCAGGTCAAGATGGAAATTGAGATCGTGAGGAAAGAGTGACAATTTCTCCAACAAATTTAGCCACTCTTTAAAGAAACACTATGTAAGTCCATTGTTCATGGATGGCGGGGGGCCAATAGACTACAGCTAATGTCATGATGTCACCGTGGAGTTTGATTTGGCAAACCTACATCTATTCAAAAGTGTGTAAAGTACTGGTCCTTGGTGGCATGAGAGATTCTTGACAGACAACCCTTGTTTATCAAGATAATGTAATCCCTCCACACCTATCCTTTCCATATTTGGAGCTCTTTTGGGAAATCGAAGCCACTATGTTAACTATGTTGACTTTTTCAAAATAACCCCCAAATGTGCTTTGTGTATGTTACTGAGAGTTGATGGTGCTGCTATGAGGTTGGCAGCATACATGTTTCTTATACTTATAGATGGAATCTCGGAACCCTTTAGCCAACTGATATTTTCCTTTAGGGTTTTGCATAGAGCATGATTGGGTCTCAACTAATAGATGTAATATATGTATGTGCTATCTTTAGTTTCAGGAAATGTTTTCAAATGTTCCATTCGAACATGTACAGCGTGTTGTCAATCAAAGCATCAGCATCCGGTATTGTTAACAATGACGAGAATTCTACAACATCTGACAGCATGTGAGTACAGTATATTTCTTCGATGTTAACGTTATTTTACACTAAAAAACATTGACGGTGCGGTTTGTAACCGCCCAGTGTAATACGTATGAATATTACTACTGTAAAATCTGTTTTATACCATTTTTTCAAGCCGATAATTATTCCAGAGGTCTTATAGATTGTTTTTAAAGAAATATTTAAAAATTTACTTTACAGTTATTTTTTAAATTAATTATTATTTTAATTACATTACACATGTAATTACACAATTACATTACACAATTTTTAATTTTAATTTTTAATTTTTTAATTTTTTAATTTTTTTTAGATTGTCTTTCCAGAGGTTTTAGAAATGTTTGTCCAAATGTTGAGGAAGTTGATTTGTCTTGGTTTAGCAATACTACAAAATGAAAGATAGACATAAAAAATAGCACACGGAAGTCAAATGTCTGATTCAAAAAGTATTATATATTCAAATCACTGACAAACACCAAAAATAAAAAGTAAGTCAAAGTGAAGAACACAAAGTGAAAATAATGAATGAATGAAAGACCAAACAGTAACACAGATAAACAAAATGTCTAATACAAAAACATGAAAATAGCACACGAAGTAAAATGTCTGATTCAAAAAGTATTATTCAAATCACTAAAACACCAAAAATAAAAAGTAAGTCAACGTGAAAGAACAAGTAAAAATAATGAATGAATGAAGACCAAACAGTAACTTGCAGATAAACAAATGTCTAATACAAAACATGAAAATAGCACACACAGGAAGTAAAATGTCTGATTCAAAAAGTATTATATTCAAATCACTAAAACACAAAAATAAAAAGTAAGTCAACGTGAAAGAACACAAAGTAAAAATAATGAATGAAAATCAAACAGTAACACAGATAAACAAAATTAATGTCTAATTACACAAAATACAAAGTTGGCCATCTTACGAGGCAATGACAAATAATTTCCCAGAACGCTCAACGACTTGGCTGCGTAGAAAAGAATTAGAACGCTTGGCTTACGCAGCTCAAAGCCAAAACCAAGTTGCCCGTAAAAGATGGCGTCTATGTTTTATATATATAGGAAAATGTTCCTGCAGTCCTGCAGATGATGATATTTGTTTGTCTGTCCTATTCATGGAGGAAGGATGGTCTATTTTACAACAGACATGACGCAGTCCACAACAACTTATTTCAAAACTCCTCTTCCTGCTGATGGAGTGCTCCTTGCATATAAATCTGCGGCATTCGTCGCAGACCCTGGTTGTTCTCTGCGTCTGTTTCCTCGGATGCATGTGACACTTGCCCCTTCGGGCGACGGGCGTTATCCCCCTCTTCTCGATATGGTAGCCGCTGTTGATATGCTACGTTGTACCCAAGGTACGTCATGGCCGTCAGTGTTGGTTTTCATCCCAACTGGATTTGCTGCCGCATCCGGTTGTGGATCAATCAAGTCGGTGATGAGGGCCTTCAAAAACTCGTGGCGTCTCACTGCTTGTATTCCCGCGTTGCCTTTGCGGTTCATCTCAACCACACAGGTGTGGGCGTTGATGGCGGCGACATTGATGATGATATTGTAGAATGCCACCATAGGCCAGCGCTTGGTTATGCAGGAGCAGTTGTAGACCGCTGCATCTGATCTACAGTGCCTTGCTGGAATTGTAGTAGTGGGATGATTTCCTGGCTTTGTGTGATTGGCCGGTTGGACAAGTCTTGTCATGGTGCATCGTCGATAACGGGGCGACGTTATTGTTTTGTTTGGGGAACGTGAGAGCCAGTGTTATCATACCAGTGAAGAGGAATTTTGAGGATTGCACTTGCCTGTCCTTCACGCTTTCTTTCCTCATCTCTTTTGGCACCTCGCGTCGATTGTTCTTGATTGTTCCAACAAAGTGTCATCTTTTTGCTGAAGCAAGGTACTCGGCCCAAGTCTTTGCTAACCAACAAATTGTCAGCAGTGATATTTCGTCCAGTCTTGAACCAGGGTTGTACCAGTTCGCCCGACAACCCAGGCTGAAGTTCTGTTTCCTCGTTGCCATCTCGTTTGCCGATATATGGCTGCATGGTACACATTTTTATATTTGCTCCACTGTCCACGCATGCCCAAAACTTGAGTCCGTACTTGGCTGGTTTGCTCGGCATATACTGACGAAATGGGCTATCTGCCCCCTAAATGCTACTAACTGTTCGTCCACTGTCAGGGTGCACCCACTAAATAGTGAGAATTCATGCATAAGCTGTTTATCATAAAGTGCATGTCCTCAATTGTTTCTGAAAAACAAAGATTTGAGGCCATACATTTGATGGATTGATGTAAAAATGGCCCATATATCATAACCTGGGGATTCCTTGGCTCAACTTTTGAGTATTTTGGACAGGGTTTTCAGGCCCTGATGAAAAGTGGTCCTAATTTGATTTCAAGCGTAAGGCCTTTTTCCAAATGCCTGTTTTCGAGTGTGGACGTTTTCACTACCTGTAGAGGTGGTTTTTCATTGGGATGAGGATAACTTACCTGAAACCTGGACTTTAGACAGTAAATGAAGAAGAAAATAAAGGTTATATATCGATCAATATTTTTCTTTTGGTTTTTAAAAACTGTGGGACTTTTAAAGTATTTTTTACGATTTTGAATATTTTGTGTTTTAACACTGTTTACTATGAAAGTTTATTTGTGACCCGCTCTGTGAAAATGAGTCACATGTAGCACCATGCGTTTACATGTAATGGGCGATTGAATGTTGAGAGGGTGTTTTTTTTTTTTTTTTTTTTTTAACATCTGATTTTTGGTTGTTTTTGACATCGTTGAAAGGATCGAAATGTTCTTAATATTTTTTACATTAACGTCAATTTCAATCAATAAAATATTAAAATCAATGATTTTGTGAGTACTTTGTTTCAAATATGTCATTTGTTTTCATTTAAATGCTTGTTTTCTAACAATAGATTGTGTTAATTATGCTACATTATTGATTATTACAAATGCCATATTTCCATAATGCAATATGCCACACACACATCTAACATGCTTATAAATTAAAGCCGATGATGTACTCTTTCCAACTACATAGAAATGTATATTTGTCAAATTGCGACTTGTCACTCATTTCACAGAGCAGGTCACATTTAGTAGGTAAGTTACTGCGTCGAGGGACATGTTCGGAGGCTGAAATAGCGGCGACAGGCAAAGTGAAGACATATCGAAGATCTCTCCCAAATTGGTGCGAACTTGTCGTTAGCCCTTCTTTGCTGCCCTGGTTGCGTGGTCGTCGAAACGGAGCATTGTGAGGATGTCTTGGGAATGTGTACCAGACATGGTGGCTTGACACGTTGGTCTTGAGAACATGTCCACTCCTCCAGAAAGACCGAGTGTTCTCGTGGCCAGACTTTGTGAGTCCGAGATAGATGAGCAGCCGATTGTTGACCGGAGCTCAATCATGGCAATGTTGATCCATTCCCACCCTCGCTTTGAGAGCCCATACACATTGGTGTGATCCAGTATGATCTGAAGCATCGCAGCCGGCAAGAACAACTCCAAAAGCGCCAACTTTGTTGATGCCCCACCCAAGTTCCTGGTGCCCGATCCCTGGGTGACAATGTTCGGCGGTGCGGTCTTTGCAGCGTGGGGTGGATCATCGTAAGATGGACCCGTCTGGGGCTGTGACGGTTGAACCAGCTGCAACAGCCGGGGCGGAGGCGGACGACCACAGGCGCGGGCGGGCGGGCAACTGGCTGGGCCGGGGCGGAGCCAGACGACCACGGGCTGGCGGACGACCACGGGCGGGCAGCTGGGCCAGGGCGGGCAGACGACCACAGGCTGGCGGCTGGGCCGGTCGACGTCTTTTGGAGGGTATATTCAATAACCTTTTCTTAGGTACCGGGGCATCAGACGCTCACTGTTATCGCTGTCCTCATCATCACTGGTTGTCCCAATGCTCATATGGGACTGACCGGTTTCATCTGGTTATTTTCGTCCTCGGACGACTCACTTCTACTCGTGTCACTTGCATCTGCAAAAACGCCTAACAGAGCATCATGGCAATGGTGAGTCTACTCCGTTGAAGCCATGGTGAAGAATGAACTGAAATTGTGGTCTGTTTATGCTCAAAGAACACTAGCTAAAAGTAAAACATAAGCCTAGACTGGTTTCCTCCCTGCCCATGCAAAAAGCTTTTTACCTCTTACTTCCTCTTTTCATGATTCATAACACCCGCTTTGTTTTATCCCCCAATAAATCTACCAACCTCCTAATCCCCTGATCGTGGTAACTAAAGAAAAACCAGGAACAGACTGGTTTCATCCCCCTGCCCATGCAAACGCTTTTTACACCTCTTACTTCCTCTTTCATGATTCATAATATCCGCTTTGTTTGTGTCTAATAAAATCCTGCCAACCTCTAATCCCCTGTGGTAACTAAAAGAAAAATATAAGACTAATAGCCTACAGTACAGAGCTACCACTGAGAAAATATATTTACAATGTTCCCTCCAGAAAGTAGTGCAGGCCCAATAAAAAACTCTCAAGAATACAAAGCCAGAGGCTGCGTTTTAACGCGTTATTTTACACTAAAGAAGCATTACGGTGCGGTTTGTAACCGCCCACTGTAACTCGTATGATATGAATAACGTACTGTAAAATCTGTTTATATACCAATTTTCATGCATAATCATTTCAGAGCTACCCCTGAGACAATATATTTACAATGTCCCTGGAAGTAGTCCAGAGCCCAATGACTGAAAAGCTCTCAAGAATACAAAGCCAGACAGCTGCAGTGTGGTTAGTGTCTGGAAAATCCTAATCCCCCCATTTGCCAGTAGCCAATCTTTTGCCCAAACACATCAAGTCTGAGGGTTTTTTTATTGGTCAAACCCTTCCAGACACTGTCAAGAAACAACCCTGAGCATGGATGATTGATCACAGATGTCGTGAAGGGCCAGCCCGTAGACCAGGATGATTGATTAGATTAGATTAGATAAAACTTCTTTGTCCCTCACGGGAAATTTAAATGGCCTTTACAATACAATACCAAACGATAAGTAGATAAAAAAAGACGACATAAATAAACTGGCGTAAAATAAACAAAAACTTATTAAATACACAAACATTTTAGAACAGTTACTTTTAATAAAATATACTACAATTCAATATTAAAAATTTACAAAAATTGTATGTGAGGATATAGAGTACATGGTGAGGATCAGAGCCAACCACCCGACAACTCATCGCTCTAACTGCTCATTGTACCATTTTGATAGCAGTCGGAATGAATGAACTGCCGTAACGGTGGTCCTGATCACTTCCAAAGGGTACCGCTATGGCAAAGGATTAGGCTGTGTACACAAGGCTTTGTACACAAACTATTGCCTTGTTGCGAAGAGGTCATGGTATCTGGGTGAATGTAAATAATTACAATAAAGGGCTATGCCATGTTATTAGGCTATACCTGATGTAGGAACTTTAAAAACAATTAAAAATTGAAGGCGCTCAACGAAGGAAGTAATTAATTATTAGCAAAAAGTGGCGTTTGGCTACCGCTACGCTCCCTTACCGCAGGGTTGTAAGCCAACATTTACACATAGGGTGTCAAAATTTCTGGAAATTTCCAAATTTTCAGTGTTTTCAAAATACAATACACAAACACATTGAGGATAC